>CABFWB010003386.1:40005-53917 GCA_902151455.1 Timema bartmani
GATGATGGTACAAGTACGATGGTAAAGGAGGAGGTCAAGACGGGCGAAGCTATTCCAGCTCCCCACAGACAACCGTGTGGAAGCAATATAAAGGATTTGAATGAGTTGAAAGAACTACATTTGAAAGCTTTAAAGGTATTTCAGACCCCAGCCCGGTGGCCACAGCGTTTTTGGCGTGTATTTAAGCAAAAAATCTATTAACAAAGTCGATTCAAAATCTGTTATTTGCCTCAGTTCTCTCTCTCTCTCTTTTACATATACTCTTACCAACCTATTTGCATTGATAGTCGGAAAGGTCAGTAAGATTTTTAATTTTTACAAATATAGATTTTGGAAAGGCATATAAACACTTAATTTATTCTTAAAGGTACCAGGCATTCCTTGATCAATTACACCATATAGTTATTTTACAGGCTACACTATAGTGTAATCAAGTAAGATAATTATACAACCTTTCAACCTAAACAACTAAATAGAGGGCAGGAGAGAGGCTAATTGTCATGATCATGTTAAGTACCTCTTTGGTTCCCCATTTTTGTTCATAAGCACTAAGACACTAGTGCTTCGTGGTACACTATGGTCATAGGAACTTATACATTAATAAGCCAAGTATGTCAAAGGTTGGTGTAAGAACAACAAACTATAGTAATAGAACTCCCAGGTCTAAGCACAACTCCACACCTTTGTGTTGCAACACATGATTATCACTTTAGACGAAGCAGGAGTTGATGCCTAAATCACAAACAGTGAAGATCAAGGAAGGTTACAGTGAAACGGAGGATGGCTTGGACAAGGATGAAGAGGGGGAGGAGGAGGAGGAGGAAGAAGATGAAACAAAATTAATAAACATTGAGGAATTAGGGGCGCACGTAGAGGATTCTTATGACGACCTGATGAGGGCAGGGGTGTTGGAGAAAGAAGACGAGCTGATGAGAAGCAAGGTGGACTTCTCACAACACAGGTGAACATTGAGTCTTGGGAATATGTAAATACAGTTATAAAATATCTCACTACTGACAAGCTAGCTTAAACTATATCTGTATATTTATTGACACAAAACTAACTTTAACTGAAGTAATTTGTATATGTAAGCATTACTTACTCTATGGCTCTAGGAATTCTAAAGCTAATTTTCACACTTACAAAAGTACGCCACCTATCCCTATATTGAGGTAGTTCTATCCAGTCCACCTCATTACAGCCTATCTCTTTCAGATCCCTTCTAATGAATTTATATAAGGAAAACTTTTTTTTCGCTTTACGAGGTATTGATATTATATTTGGAAGAAGGTATAGGAAAGGTGGATAGAAACATATAAAAGGGACAAACAAAATATGGATTTTACAATGAAAGGAAGAACACAATTCACACTTTACATTGCTGCCACTGGACAGAGAGGTAATGGTTGCCTCTTAAAGAAAATTGATTGTTACCATTATATCTGTGTCTAATGGTAGATATGTTAAGTGTGAACTGTGTTCTTCTTTTTATTATTAAAGCCATATTGTGCTAGTTCCTTTTATATGTTTATTCTATTCATTTTTTCCTGTACCTTCTTCCAAATATAATACAGGTCCATTCTAATGTTATGCTCTTATCTGCGTCTAGGTATTCCCAATGGTCTCTTCCCATTGGGTTTACCAGTCAGTACCCTGAACAAGGTTCTAGAATTTCCCATTCACGCTACATGTCTTGACCACCGTAATATTGAATTATTTTAGATACCTATGAGTATTGATTCAGTGTCTTTAAGACCTGCAGTTGGTCTCCTCCATCAACCACGGGGAAGAGTATAGGACTATCAAGGCAACACCTACTAACAAGCCTTACAGGTGATAAAACTGGGCTTGATACCAGAGGAATGAATAGCCCACCCTTCTCCTGGATCCCTTTCTTCTAAGACTTTGTCAATCAACCAAATTAAATTTAAATTTGATAAACCAAGCTCTTCTGATTTAAGAATAAGTCATACATTATTATTATTATTATTAGCACCGCGTCTTACTACCCAATCGGGTTATACGCACTTACGCTAATGTGTGATGGTAGGGTGATTGTGAGATGAAATGGAGGACCTACAGTTTAACGTGGAGATCCGAACCACGGTGGAGGCCTGACATTCCACATATTCACAAGTTGTGATTAATACATGTCTTGTCAGAGGTGAAGGAAGGGTTTGATAATAAGATAAATCTGGATAAGTCATACAAACTAAAAAAAACTTGCCGAAATTTCAGTAACATTGCTTTTATAGTTATCTGCATGGCAAACTCATTAATATAACAATTTCTTTGTTAAGAGAAAAATTGAGCAAGTCAGTGGGGTAATTTCTAGTATAGCCTTGCACTGGCAATAACTCACGACCATCCTCTGAACTAGTAGATAAAACCCAAAAAATGGCTGAGCATTCATTTAAATATCTTTCAAGAATCATTGTGCGAGAAGTATCGAATTTTAAATCAAATAGTTTAAAACGTCCCGAACGATGTTACGTTGCTTTGAACTTTTGTCAAAAACTGTAGTAAACCTTAAATTTCAACCAGAGGACTATCTAGCTTTCCATTTAAAAAAATCCCAACGAAATCGGTTAAACTACAACAAGGGTCACAAAAATGAAACTCTTAACAAATGTTGAAAAAAATAAATAAACACCTTTATTAGAAATTATCTCAAACTGTGTAATATATCACCAGGGCTTTTTTTTTAAACACCTCTGGTTTTAAGATCGGTGAGCATAATCACTGAGGTAGACTACAGTAGCCCCATGGTTTCTTTGGTGCTGACTGACAGTTCACAGCTGACTTCTGACAGTCAACATTTAGGTATATTTAGGTATATACCTAAATTTTGACTGTCAGAAGTGACAACTGCTAAACATAGGTTTTTTCAGATCATTTGGTTCGGCGTAGGGATACATAATTTGGTCCGATAGGTTTTCAAAGCCATCAGCTGTCAGTCAGCACCAAAGAAGCCATGGGGACTACTGTACATGATCAAGCTACTATAAATTATTTCACCCGCCTCGGTGGCGTAGTTGGCTAACGCGCTAGTCGTGTTGAGCTCAACTGCCGAGGATGGGGAGATCGAGGAATCGAATCTCGAAATTCCTAACCCATTAGCGTAATTAGTACTTAAGCGTATAACCCAAACGGGTAGTAAGACGCGGTGCTAAATAATAATAAAAAAAAAATATAAATGATTTCTAGAGTTTACAGCTTTTATCTTTTTTCATTCATTGTGAAAGCAGCGCTGTGCTGGAGAAGTCGAGAAAACTCCTCATCCATCTTGCCAGTGGGAACGCTCGCTACAGGGCACAGCTGATACGCAACGTCTTCCATTTGACCACCGGTACTAGCACCCACGCTCTGATACTGGGGTTCAAAGTGCTCAAAATAATTCTGGTAGGTTCTCGCAACCATTTTAGTTTGTTCGATATTGAAATAGCTTTTGAGTATACATATAAAATAGATAAATAGTGGCCATCTTTTCCAAAATATTACTTTGTTCAGCATACAGCTGTCTTATTACACACCATCCATCATAATTGACATTTATAGACAGCAAACACTTGTCGTATGAATACTTTGAGGTAGATTTAGTAATATTTGGAACTGTTAGATGATATTTTTCCAATATAAACTCATACATAGTGTCCAATTTTCATAGGAATAGCCTTATATGAAAGCTGGAAACGTGACTAGATCTACTTTTACATATTCATACGTCAAGTTGTGTGATCTTCAGCTGTCACTTATTTTGATAGATATTCATTATCCATAAAATTACATACATTTCCAATGTCTTTATGGAGATATGTTATTATAATCGCATCCAATGTCCATTTCCTGAATTTGTCATCTATTCCTTTTACATGTTCCTATCTAAATGTTCTATCATTCTTTACAAATTTCTGTTTTCTCCCTTTTGTTTTTTGGTTTTCTCTTATATAGAATTGCGTTGTAGATTTCACACTCCCTCCTGATGATTTCCGAGAAAATGAAACCTAGGTACGGGTATTGGGCAATAACGATTGATTTTCTTCAAGAGGTAGCCATTACCTCTCTGCCCAGTGGCATCAATGTAAAGTGTGAAATGTGTTCTTATTTTAATTGTAAAATACATATTTCATTCATCCCTTTTATCTGTTTTCTATATCTACCTTTCTTGTCCCTTCTGAGGAATGGACCAAACTTCTTAACTCTGTTTGTAACATGAACCAGATTTAACAAAACATATCTCAGCATGTTCTCAGATGATGATGACGTGACCTGTTACAGCCCTACGCTCCTGAGGTGTGCAAGGATTTGATAAAGCCTCTGATTGGCTCCCTTGGGACCTATGACGTCAGGCTCTTGTTCTACTGTAAGTGAATAAACGAAACCTTTCACCCACTTTTATTAATTATAAGAGGACACATGTAATGTCACCGCTTGGACAAGGGTGCTAAATATTAGTTTATCTTATTCAATTTGGCCTGCTTCTATTAATAACTTGGATTCAAATAAAAATGGCAGCCTTTTAGCATCGTCTGCTCATAGCTTATATAAAACACTAAAATTATTTTTGGTTATTTAATTCAAACTATCTAAAGGCTGACGCAATTGATTATTATATCACTATAAAAAAAATTTCCATGACGTCAGCCAAGCGAGTGGTTGTCACATATTGGTGAAGATGGTGCCAACATTTTAAAATAAAGGGTATCACTCTCCGGCCACTAATCTCAGTTTCCTAGACTAGAGATGCTATTCTTCATTCAAGTAGCTCCTCAGTTGTCTTCATGAGGATTTGTTGACCCCATTCTAGATCCCACATCTTCAGAGAAAAATCTGGAAGTGCTGTTGACCGAACTCTTAAAGAGCTAACTTATTTTAACAGACACAACCCCCGAGCCATTAATTCATCACTTTGAAAGAGGAAGCCCCAATTTCATCAATGGCGATGTCAGGAATCGATCCCGAGAGCCTTGGTTTAGTAGGCACACACTACCAACCTATTTTTGTCACCTTGGAAATAATATTAATATATAGTACCTAGTTATTATTAGGTTATCTAGTATCTATTAACTTCATTTAAATATGGGCATAACAAAGTGCGTAATTATTTAAAAATATAGTTTTGTTCTTAATTATTTACTCTCTTCCCTCTTTTTATACAACCCTAAAATAGTTAAAAACAAAAGAAAAACATAATTATAATCAAATTGTTTGTTGTGAAAGTTTTGACTGCTCAGCGTGACAACAACTCAACACAAGGGGCAGATTATATGGTTTGACAAATGGATACAAAAAAGTGGATCGGGTAACTTTTACTAGCTGTCACTTACATACACTCCTACCGTATATGGGGTATAGTCACAAATATATTGAGCGTGGTGTTGTAACTATAATATATCAAACTGCAAGAAGACCTCGTTTTATCAGGTTAGCCTGGGCTTATATTCATGCATAGTGCATAACTAATAGTGAAGAGTGCATAACGTAAATTAATAATAAAAATACAACGGTCTATAATGAAACATAATAATAAGAGTATTAAATAATTTTACTGTTTTATATTCATATAAACTAGCTTAACTTATAGTAGATAGGAAAGGTATTTAAAAATACTTCATCAAAGGGTTGACTTGGAAAACAACGTTCATTAAACTGTGTATTTTAAAACATAAAATTGTTAACCAACCTAAATTAAGTGGTATCTGTATCATTAAATAAAGCTTGATTTTCACTTGGTTCTGATTTTATTAATGTCATGAATATTGTGTCAGGCCTACATATCAATAACAGAATAAAAAAGTAATATCTTTTATTTTCAATCATATTTACAATTTGTAGTCACTGGTACCCGCTTCGGTGGCGTAGTTAGCTAACGCGCCAGTCGTGTTGAGCTAGACCACCGAGGACTGGGAGATCGTGGTTCGAATCTCGGTCGGGTGAACTGGGGGGTACTAAATGGTTTTCCACTCTCCCTCCACGCAAATGTGGGTTCACTTCCTATAAATTCAAACTTCCCAATTCCTAATCTATTAGTGTAGTTAGTACTTAAGCGTATAACCAGAACGGGTATTAAGACGCGGTGCTAAATAAATGTAGTCACTGGTGCTAAAACACAAGGCATTTCAAACTTAAACAGAATATATGTTCTATCTGCTGTGTGTACTCAACTTTAATTGGTTAGAACTTCTTCTCGTATTCTCATCGACTAATATCTAGGGGACCCAAGTTCGATTCCCGGATGGCTCCTTGAGTATTCTTCCCAATAGGGGAATCACCCCAACAGTCACCAGGGTTTGGTTGATTAGGCTTAAATGTTTCCACTGGTTCCACACCCTCATACTTACTATCACCATCACCTCATCTCATCGGGAAATGGAAAGTATGTACGATTAGTACATTAGTACTGGCTAATCTTTCAACAACTGGACCACGAATGATGAAGCCCACATGTGAAATATTATATTGGATAATATGTTTCAAGCTTAAGGGGTTGACATGCTCAATTCAATGCATAATACATAAACAGTTAAAATTTAGTCAACTTTAGGCATTATGCACTATATGTTTCTATTATGAACGTACAAAGAAACTCTTACAAACAAGATGTTAGGTACTACTCGCTCTTAGGTTATCTGTTATGCATATTTATAAACTCGACCTTTTTTCTAAACTCAACTCTTATTAGGTGCGGCAGAAGGGAGCGCAAGTATTTTTACAGTTTTTATAGCATTACATTTTTTTGGCCAAAATAAATCCAATATTCCTCCAGTAGCAACATAGAGTTTAGATTTCTGCACGTGATAATCTCAACAGATCATGAATATCTGTCAAGGGTGTACTGGGATTTTGTCAAAACTTTTTCTCTTTATTTAAATAGTTTTGATAAAATTCCAGGACACCCTTGACAGATATTTAAGATCTGTTGATATTAGCATGTGCAGAAAAATAAACTCTATGTTGCTACTGGAGAAATATTTGATTTGTTTTGGCCAAAAAATTTCAATTCTATAAAAACGGTAAAATACTTGCGCTCCCTTCTGCCGCACCTTAATCTCGTGGTGAATGTGCGCAGCATTAGAGTTGATGAGGTTGGTGCTGGCAACAGATGAAGGAACAGACTTGCTCCGCGAGCTGGTCAAGTTGGTAGCAGTGGTGTTTCAGGATGACAGGCGAACACTTCAAAATGCAGGTAGAGTAAAATGTATTTTTTATCAAAATTACGAAATTAAGTAAAATATAATTGAGAAATCAGATAGTTCTTTTAAATATATTTTTATAAAGATTATTATTATTATTATTATTATAGAATGCCAACCTAATTAACTATATTACTAACATTTTTTAATGTATTTAAAGGAAAGAAAAAGCTTTAAAGTATATACATACACCAATGCTAATTTTGTATATCAGCTCAAAGAGGAAGTTTCTGACAAGGTGAATCTTAGAGAATCTTACTGAGCAAAGGAGTAGCATGGTATACCTAAGGTCCAAAGTCAAGAGGAAATTTTGTTAATATATAGGACATAAACTACTAATTGATCAAACAAAATAGCTTATAATTTAAATAATAATATTAAAAATGCATAATATCAAATCAAATTCCACTTCCTCTTTTTATCTGTCCGAATCGAATATAAACACAGTAAAAAATAAACCTTTTTATTTGCATTTGCATCGCCATAGAGGTAACCTTTAGAGAATATAGAAACAAATGTATAGAAGTAAGTCTATATTGATTGATTGATTGATTGATATATGATATTTACGGTTTACTTAGTTGGGTGTATAAATACAACAAAACAGGTATAAAATACTTTTTATCTGTAATATAAAGAATATCCTTTATAAATTACCTGAATATATAAATTATGATTTAAAATATCTATTTTTTTTAAGTCGTAAGCTTTATAGTGTCAATACTGACTAACAACGACTATACTCTATTAGAGAAGGACAGGAATGTGGGGAGAATTTAAAGAAATTATATATTTGGCTGGAGAAAGTATTACACTCACATTATTAATTTCAAACCGATAGACTATCCGTTTGACCAAACATTGCGCTGACCTTAATACGAGTCTCTCGTGTATAGTAGGAACTATTGAACACTTTCAAAATATAAAATATTAAAATGTCACTTTTGTTCAATTCATAACCTGTAGGCTAATATAATACCAGTACTAAAGTAATTGTCATCAATTTTAGTGCAAACAGTCTGGGGGTGAATATCACATAGTTCACATATTTTTTAAGCCCGTTGCCAATTATCTCCCATTTGTGTCTAGGTCTTCCCAATGGTCTCTTCCCATTGGGTTTGCCAGTCAATACCCTGAACAAGGTTCTAGATTCTCCCATTCTAGCTGCAGGTTCTGCCCATCATAATAAACGAGACTTTATTATATTGACATACTTGTTCAGTTAAAAGTTTATAATCGATTTTTGAAGGTTTTGCAAAAGCCACAGAGCAAATGATTGGTGATAGTCCACTCAAGATCTGCCAGTATCATCTGGTGATGATCCATGAAGTTGCCACTCAGTATGAAATACGCCTTTTAAAATCTATTGAATACTATTTTGACGTGACGCTGCCGGTATGTGACGTTACGTTGACGTGACATATAGAGTGAATGTTGCTCTATCCACATGTTTGAATTCCAGAGCTTGGTACGGGTGACCGGCACAGAACTAAGAGTGGTCATGGAAGAGCATATAGAGTTCAAGCAGACGCGATTCTGGCTCTCGGGTTTGTTTATAAACTTAACTTAGATTGAAACTTAATCACCTTTTAGCGAAAGTAAATACATTAAATTTAATAATGTCTATACAGTCAACCATTGGGATTGAACCTGTGACTCCTAATAAGTTCAGCAGACATACGCGCTACTGACTAAGCAAATTTTCTGATGCATGGATGCAGAAATAGAGGGCGTTGGTGATTAAAACCTCACCCAAAAATAATATCAATAACGTATTTTTCCTTCTCAATGCCTAGACTAGTAGCTTAGGCTTATTGTAGTATTAACAAATTCAAAACACTCTCAACCACCATTATATTTGAAAACATTTTAAATAAATTCAAGAAGGCTTTAATATTTAGAAAGAAATCCTTGACAAATTTGGTTGGTGGATTTCAGATAAACTTCCAGGAACTGTGTCAACAAATTATCCATATGGCTGGGGAATCCTGGTTCTAGAACTAAAATTCAGTATATCAATTTATTCCACTTGACAGTATAAGTTTCTGTAGTTTGTAAAAGTTTTTTTTTTGTGAAAACAAGTCAAAAGATCATACATTTATTTTTAAAAGGTCACAAATACACAAATATGATTACATTGTTTACATTTATAATTAAAACACCTTACAAAATGTTTACAAGTGAAGTTTTGTTTCAAATGACATCCATCTCTCTATGACTATGTCTTTGAGTGTTTCTCTCAATCCCAATTAAAATAATTTAGACAGTAATCTCTTTATTTGTACCATATATCTGCCTCCCGCACTCCTCTCACATAAAACCATGTGATATAAGTTATTCTGAGATGAATTAACGTTTTTATTTAATTTGTGTGTGTCCAACTAAACTTCATAAAATAATAATTACAATAACAATAACAACAACAACAACCCATTCGGTGGCCACGTGGTCTGACGTACTAATCTCGTGTAGGACTAGATTGCCGAAAACAGGGAGATCGGAGCTCGATCCCGGTTGGGTGCACTGAGTTTTTTCCTAAATGGTTTTCCACTATCCCTTCACACAAATGCGGGTGCAATTACTCTAAACTAAACCTTCATAATCCCTAACCTATTTGTGTAATTAGTACATAGGCGTATAACCTGAACAGGTAGTAAGACGCGGTGATAGTAAGTAAGTAAAATAATAATAATAAAAATGATAATAACAATAATAATAATAATAATAACAGTAAAAATAACAACAATAACAACCAGAAAAACAACACAACAATTAATACAGCAAAAACAACAACAGCAGCAACAGCATCATCAACATAAAAAACAACCACCTTTATTTGGGCGAATTTACGGCCATCGCCTTTTCTAACATTTAACCCCTATTATGTTCACTTTAGACAGCTTTTGAACGACCGGACCTCGCAAGAGGTAATAGATCTAGGCGCGTTGGTTCCTCTAGTGGCAACTCTTGGAACTACAGCCTTCCCGGAGAATCAGCGGCGCGCCGCTAAAGTTCTCAAGAGACTAGTAGAGATGTCGCCACTTGTACATGAACAATTGGCCGATGTTCTGCCCCTACATATTCTTGAAAGGATTATGGTAATATTCTATAAGATTTGTTTTCATGATGAGGTTTATCTATTTAATTGGATATTATTTAGGACAAAATAAAACAGAATATCTTCATGCACTTATTGCTTATAAGTAATAATGTATTTATTGATTAAAAAACAATACTATCCAAGTTTAAAAAATAATTTTCTTGGTGAAAATAATAATTGTTAGATATAAAATGATCATAGTCCAGTAATTGTCGGGCTGAAGAGGATGTTAACTTCCTAAATCAGCTACTGCTACTGCTACTATTATATAAACTATGCTTTTTTTCATTCCTATAATACAGTAATTTCATATAATCTCTAAGTTACTAGATATTATTAATTTTTTTCAGGCTTAATCTTTTAAAGAACTGATTAAATATACAATTTTATCTAGTATAACTAAAATGTAAGTATAGTATCACAAAGCTACCACCTGCTATAGGATGAATGTGCTATGTGGATGCTCTGACTTAACATATAATACCTTTTGGTATTATCTAGTCTCTTAGTATCTCATAATACATTTGAACTATTTCTGTTACCTAAAACTGAAGAGAACCAAGATTTGTATAGTAAAAGTACGAACGACTGTAAGTCGCATGCCACCAAATCACGGACAGGTTTTGATTGGCCCACGCGTAATATCACCACATGACCTGATTTATTTTAAAAATATATTCAAAATTGAGTCACGTTACTGTGTATTTGAATGTGCCACACAAAATTAATAAAGAAAGAAAAATTTAACTATGCATTCAATAGGAAAATACGATAGATCACGCGGTTTAGAGCAGAATATTTGAAAAAAAAATAAAAATAAAAATAGAACCATCAATTTTATTAGATTTTATTAGGAAAATTTAGCCTATGTGTTCACAGGTCGTCCAAATTATATCCTTCCGAAATTTAAGCACAAAATGGTTACAGTGTTTGGGGCTTGTTTGAGCAACATAAAAACAGACATATCACATTTCATTTTCATTTTTTAGTAGCATGTTGTTTCCATCCCAAAATACTCGTTTCCAAGGAAATTTATGTTTGATTTGTTGATATTTTGAAACTCCTAATTGCTAAGATGACTTACAAAGGAGTTGTCTATGTTAAAAATTAATATATTTAAATTAATACAAATTTAAGATGCAAATAAAACTACCCAAAGTCTTTTTTTTACACTTTTTTGTTCGCTGATGAGATAGCATGATGGTAAACTGCTTACCTTGTTTCCTGAAAAATAATGAGTACAACAGAATAAGTTTCGTCTCAATCCGATGAGTATTTTTGAGTGAATTGGCCACAAAAAGACAGAAAACTAAATATATTTACAGATTTATAGTTTTATTATAATTATATTTTGTGGATATATACAAAATTGAGATTTGTCCTTGTTGAATCAAAAGATTGAATCATAAATGAGCTGATAATTCATTTAATTTGGTCCGCAGACAAAACTTTGGAAAATTAACGAGAGTAAAAAAGTTATTGCTTGTTCATGGGTTCCAAAAAAAAGTATTTATTGTTATGGCCACATTTTCCTTTCATGAAGTGAGTGGCTTTATTAGGAACTCTTGAAGGGACGTGCAACATTATAATGCAAATAAATTTCCCAATCCTTGTCCAAAGGCATTACTCATGCACCCAAGACTGGATTGACGATAATGAAGAAATTGGAGTTTGAAGCCTGTCGGGTTTGTTGGAGATGTTTTTCCTAATTCATGTCTCACCATCACTCTATGGGAATATGGTTATAAGTTTGAATATGTGGATAATCCTAACAGGAAGTTAAGAGGCCGGTAACCCTTTTTTTTAAAGCCAATAACTCATATCTTGTTATGTTCTGCTTGTAGACGGATCCAATAGAGGCAGCTCACTCCACGACTTTGAACTTGGCTAATAAACTCAGGGCGGCGTTCCGGTATGTCTCGGGAAAGTCTCCTACCTTAGAGCAACCGGAAACAAGCATCGCTAAAGACGCCTGACATAATTATACTTTACACTTCAGTTTCATTAATGCATTATAATTATTTCATTACGTAACATTGAATAATAAAGTTTATTGAAATTTTTTTATTTAATGAAGTACAAAATATGCTACAATGAGATTTGACTACCTAATATTATTATATACGATACAAGTAATAAATTAGCACCCATGAATGGTCTTTAAGATATTTTTTACTATTCCTTGCCAAAATTAATATATGTATGATTTATTATTATTTTTTAGCACCACGTTTTACTATTCAGGTTATACATATGAATTATTATTGATTTTCAAAAATTCAAAAATATGTCTATAAAACTGAAAATTTCTGAACTTATGAGAATATATATTTGAAAGAAGGTACAGCAAAGGTGGATAGAAAACTTAAAAGTGAACAAATACAAGATGGCTGTTACAATGAAAAGAAGAACACAGTTCACAATTTACATTGCTGCCATTGGACAAAGAGATAATGTTTGCCTCTTTAAGAAAATTAATCGTCACCGCCCAACCCCCCAACCTAGGTTTCATTCTATCGGAACTCATCAGGGAAGAGGGTGAAACGTTCAACGCGACTTCCTAAAAGAGGAAAAAAAAACAAACACAAAACATCTTCCTATCTAAGTGTCTCTTTTTTGTATTTTTTGGTTTCCTCTTTTAGGAGGTTGTGTTGATCGTTTCACACTTAACCTTGATGAGGTAGAATGAAACCTAGGTCGGGGGAATGGGTGGTAACGATCGATTTTCTTCCAGAGGGAGCCATTACCTCTTTGTCCAGTGGCAGCAATGTAAAGTGTGAACTGTGTTCTTCTTTTCATTGTAACGGCCATCTTGTATTTATTCACTTTAATAATATGTTTTCTATCTACCTTTCCTGTACCTTCTTTCAAATATATATTACAAACTACCTCAAAAAGTGAAAAGAGTCTTTCCTTAAAGAGATGAACTCATGAGAAGTTAGAGATCATTATTTAAATTACTTTATCCACACAAAACTGCTGTGTCCATGTGTTCTAAGGCATTATTTTGCAATTTATTAGATTGGAGAGGTTACGGGGGTAAGATTGTGGTTTAAATCTGCCCCCTTTTTTTTCCCCTCTCTGCGTGTCCTGCCCACCGTAATCTACTAGACTTGATTACCCTAACATTTTGTCTTGTGATGAGTACAATGAGTACAGGGTATGCAACTCATTATTATTTAAAAATCTCCACTTCCCAATATCCTCATCCCTTTTTGAACCCAATATCTTCTTAAGTATCTTGATTTCGAACACCTTAAATTTTGTTTTGTTACGTAAAGTAAGAGAATATGTTTCACAACCATAGAAAACAACCGGTAAAACAGTTGTTTTGTAAATAACCTAAAAGGTTTTCCTCAGGTTCAATCAAGCCATACCCACCGCCATAAGTGCTTGTTGACGGGAACCGGAGAAGCCGACCACAAGGAAAGTCTACATTGCTGGAATAACTGAAAAAAGAAGAAGCGAGAATCGCTGATGATCTCGAGTTGAGTCCAAAACCTTTTCCTTTCATCATCACCCTCCGCGGATAAATTCAATGAACACCTCTCCTCGTAAGCCCTCAAGTTGTTCACGAGGTTTTTTTTTGTTCTTTCTCCGCCCCCCCCCCCCCCCCCCC
>CABFWB010003386.1:62161-75698 GCA_902151455.1 Timema bartmani
TAAAATGCAGAAAAT
This sequence comes from Timema bartmani, assembly GCA_902151455.1. Lineage (NCBI taxonomy): Eukaryota > Metazoa > Arthropoda > Insecta > Phasmatodea > Timematidae > Timema > Timema bartmani. Next base: position 62,177 of record CABFWB010003386.1, read on the forward strand.
GTGTTCGGAGCTTTATTTAATTTACATAAAACTTTTTATTTTTTTATTTTGAGCACGTATGGTTTCATGAATTGTGTATTGAAGGGTTGTACAAAATATCGATCAAGGCACCGCATTATATGACTCCCCCTTTAGTGCAGCCGGTAGCGCGTCTGATTATTGAGCTAAGGTTTCTGTGTTAAATTCTATATTTTTTGACACAGGATCACATGAATACATAACTTATACTGTAGAAAATTTTAATTTGATGAGAATATAAATAACTCTGTCCAAATAACAAAATACATCTTATATATTTGGACAGTTATAAGTGTGGTTTAAAAAAGTGGGGGGTTTCAAAATTTCCAAAACAATTTAAAAACAAACTGCTTTTATGTGTGGTAGAAAATTGAAATTGGTAAGGTATAAGGAGCACTTAAAAGAGCCATTTTTTAAATTTCGAAATGAAAGAGCAGTGAATGAAGGTGTTGGAGGGGACGAGGCTCCCCCAAAATTTCCAAAACTAATTAAAAAAAAACACTTTTTGGAGAGGAAGAAAATGGAGATATCCACACAAATTGAGGAGGAACCACCCAAAATAGCCAGACGAAACTTTATATTTAAAATTTAAAAATGAAAGTCTGGGAATTAACGGGGTGGTAGCTGCTTAGTGTAGCACGCTACCCTCGCAGCAGATTAGACTGCTGATGACAAGGAGATCGAGGTTCGTGTCTCGATCAAGTGTACTGAAGGTGGTTTTTTCCAATGTGGTTTTACACTCTTCCTCCACGCAAATGTGGTTCTTATAAATATAGTCTTCCAAATCCCTAATCCCATTGGTGTAGTTAGTATATACGTGTATAACCCGAACAGGTAGTAAGACTCGGTGCTAAAATAAAACTAACATGGGCTGAACACTTCCAAAATAAATATTAACAATCACTTGTCGGTATGGTAATGTTTAAAATTTGGTAATAAGGTAGAGGGACCACTTCAATACCCCATATGAAATATCAAAACAAGTGTCAGTGAAATAGGGGATGGAAAAGAGGGATAAAAATGTCCAAAACATGTAAAACAAAAATTTATTTGGGTATTGTGTATAATACAAATTCGGTTGGAATGTAAAAAGACTACCCCAAATAATAATAAATAAATATGAGGGTTTTAAATAAAAAGTGAACTAAGATTTTATAAAAGGTAAATTAAGAATTTTCAAGAACTAATGGGGGAAACACATTTCTTAGTGTGATATAAAATTTAAAATATTTGCAAGCAGGCAAGAAGACAACTCCATATAATAAAAATAAATAAATAAATGAAAATTTTGATTTTAAAAACTGTTTCCAAGAAATGGAGGTCTCAAAATATCCATAACTAATAGAAAAAATAAAATACCTCTTAGTTTTGTAGAAAATTGAAATTTGGCAGGCATTGACAAATTACGTCTGAGCTTAGGAAAATAATTAATAAGCATAAGATTTGTAAAAAGAATAATTGTATTATTTAAAAATAAGAAATAGATTAATACAAACAAAACGTCGATCCGACACCTTAGCTCAGTTGGTAGCGTGTCTGTCTATGGATCTAAAGGTCCCGGGTTCGATTCCCGGCCTGGCAGAAAAATATAGTATTGAGGAAATGTGGGTATACCCTTTCAAATTGATAATATATTAACATCCGGGGACTGGATGTTGTGCCTGTCCTAGTCTTAAGTTAGATTATAAGGCATATGAAGCTATGACAGACCTAGCAAGCCGGTAGTGGAAAATATATGGCTTGAATAAAATACTGACACAGACCACAGGCTTAAAACAGTAAGGGATGTAAAGAAAAAAAACAAGACAGCGGTTAAATGAAATTGTTACTACGAACTTATTTTTTTGTAGGTGGTGAATGCGTGTAAGTTGTTTATTCGCATCCGCAACAGGAACCTCAAAATTATATCTCCCTTTCAACGGATATGAAATGGAAGTGGCTTCCATCTTGTTTCCTGTTCCTTACCAAACACGTGTACATGTGGGAGTAGGTGTGTGTACGTGTGTGAGAGGGGGAGGGGTGGGGGGGTCAGTGGAAGATGTAATGATCCAGACGAGAGATGAGCAGTTGAGGGTGGAGGAAGAGGAAGAAAGGTTCCTCCTAAATAATTGACCCTGTCCGTCTTTCTGCCAAGCTCGCCAAGGGGTGTAATAATGGTAGCTAACTAATCCGCAGTAGTGGTTGTTCATTAGAAATATAATACCCGCGTTGTATAAGGTCACGAATTTATCTGCCGGGCGCACAACTAATGGTGGCTTACCTACCACACGTGATTTTTATACCCCCCCCCCCATTTGAGCTTTACTACAGTTTATGTTAAACTCCTCTACGATAGCTTTCTCACATATTCTGACTAGGTTAAGTCATTACTAGCAATTTTCTAAAGGTATTGGGTTTTTATCCACATCGGTGGCGTATTTAGCTAACGTGCTAGTTTCGTGTAGAAGTAGACTGCTGAGGACGGAGAGATCGAGGTTCGAATCTTACTCGGGTGAACTGGGAGCGGTTTTTCCTAAATTATTTTTTACTCTCCCTCCACGAAAATGCAGGTTCGCCTCCTTTATATTCAACCCTCCCAATTCCTAACCCATTAGCGTAGCTAGTGCTTAAGACCCTTGGCCCTGTCGAGTGCAAGTCTAAAACCTATTCTGTGGGTTGGTGGGTGGGAGGGTGAAAGGCGTGGCGTGGCTTCACAACCGACCAAAGTATCCTTCCGCGCCAACAAGAACAGATGGATCACGGAAACTGTAGATGGTGCTAGCTACCAGACAGGTCTTGCGGAAAAATCATACATTTGGAAATATCAGTTTTCTCGAGAACGAGCGAAATTTTTATGTTAGTATTTTCAACACCCCTTCTAAGATAATGTATCGATGTCTATTAATCGTTTAAATTCTCTTATTTTTTGTAATGCAGCCGGCAGTTTTCTATTGAAAAATGTCAATTTTATCGATATTTGATCACTGTTAAAATTATAAAGGTTTGTGTATAAAAAGCATAACTTAATCAAGATGCTTCTTTCTATTCTTGAACAAACCGTTTCTGAAAAGAAAATTGCAAAACAATAAAAATTCTTGAAGATAACCGTTTGTTCCCACGACTCTGCATTTCCGCGCCAAATGAAAAGGGCCAATCGCTTTAAGCGTATAACTAACCCAAACGGGTAGTAAGACGTGGTGCTAAGATGATCCAAAGGTATTGTTTTTATTTTATTTTGAGAAACTTCCGCTTTCACTACATTCCACATAAATAGGATAATTTTGGTTGCTCTCTCTTTTAATAGCTAGATTCTCGTATGAAGGATAGTATCTAACATACCAAAACAAAACAATTATTATATTTATATACTTTTTCATCGTTATGATACAATCAATGTGTTTAAATGTAAGCGTGTACACAGACAACCCAAAACTGTGTTTCAGCAGTTGAAAAGAATTGTGTGAATGGCCACAACATTGCGACGATTGTCTTACGACGTTCATGCACCTAAGGGTTTGGCCAGACTGACAAGCGAGCGACTGCGCGGCCAAACTGACAAGCGAGCGAGCGACTGCGTTATTAGCAGATAGCTCTCGATAGTAATTGACAAGGAGGCAAAGGTTCGTATCTTGGCTCGTTGAACTGAGGGTGGTTTTTGACAAGTGATTTATTGTTGTGGTTTTCTCATCCTCTCTCCACGCTAATGGTGATTCTTATTTGTAAAGGCCTACTTGAATAATATTGAAGTATTTTAACATATCAGATTTACATATATACATATATATAAGTATGGTTTATGATCTTACCAATTAAATTAGGCCGTTAATAGCAAGTGTGCTAAACCTATCGATAGTAATAAAAATGTGAAAATGAGAAGTTTTCCTACCACTCAATGAACTAACATACAATAATACAATAATATTACCTAGCGCCTGTAAACTAGACTGTACCGGCTTGTGCGCGCGCTTGAAACGTACAACCAGTTCTATCTTTCAAGCGCGCTCGCTCGCTCGCTCGCTCGCTCCAGCCTGGCCACCTCTCATTACAACTAACGTGTTCTATTTTATTTTTTAGTTGCTCGTTCGCTCAGTCTGGCCGTACCTTAATGTAATCAAATGGGACCGTGTACACTAACGACCATTCTGTAGTTTCTTTGACCAGCCCATGATCTCAGTCTAGTTTTAGAACGAATACAGTAGCTATCTAGCATTCGATCATGCTTCTTTATTTTGATTTATTTCTGTACATTTTTTTCCCGATCACAATGTCATTACTGAATTATAGAATAATATAACTTATAGATGAGATTGAAAATAGACCCGCTCTCTACAGCAAGAACTTGAAATAGTATTCGAACAGAAAATTGAAGAAAAGGCTTTTGCTTGAGGTTTTGGAGGCTGTGTTGGAGAATTGGAGTGGAAATACGAGTGGACAGCGGGAGTTTAAGGCTGGTAAGTTTAACATATTTAGTGAACAAATAATATTGATGTTAAAATACTTTCGTTTTTTTTTTGTTGAGTTTTTATATATTTTGAAATAAAAAAAATCGTACAATCTTTCCAGTTCTTGATAAATATTTTTATATAACATTAACAAAAAACACTTCGGTGGCCACGTGGTCTAACGCGCTACCCTCATGTTAAACTAGACTGCTGAACATGGGGAGATCGGGGTTCAATTCCGGTCAGATGCACTGAGGGTGGTTTTTCCTAAATTGTTTTCCACTCTTCCTCCACGCAAATTCTTAATTGAACCTTCCCAGTCACCAAAAAATTAGTGTGATTAGTATGTAGGTGTATAATCCGAACGGGTAATTTGACGCAGTGTTAAAAAAAAAATCTTTTTAATCTGTGGATTTTTATATGGCTAGAATTTTGTCTTATCTTATAACGATTTTTAAAATTTTATTTCAGAATGCTTACACAGCCTTCATCTTAGTGATGTAGGGAGCTTTCAACGGTATATGACCGTGCTTAACGCCCACACCATGGATTTAAACTTCAAAACTTGGGGGGGGGGGGGGGGGGGCGGACAATGTACTTGTCCCATAGCTGCGAGGTTCAAGATGGCTAATCTTTGTTTGGTATCCCTCAAGAATCGTGTTCGGTTTGATCCAACGAGGGATCAATAGCTAAGGTTCCAAAGTTTCTAGAGGTTAGACACAAGACGGGGGGTGAGAGGGGAAGGAGAGAGCTTGGGGGCACCTCGGCCCCCAAGACGTGACAAGCATAAAGCAGAGTCAAGGGGAAGATATCAAATTTTGGATGCCGACCCCTTCTTTTACCCATTTTTTTTTTCACTTTTGTTTGTTGTGAGAAATGTCAAGGGAAATGTCGAATGTTTGTCTGGTTTTTTTTTTTTTAGGTGCTAGAAGAGTTTCAATGTGAACAGGTCAATCTCCGTGGTCGAGTGGTTAAAGAGAGGTCAACTACAGTGCTGGAGGGCTCGGATTTATTCCCGATCGTTGGATGAAAGAGTGTTGGCTGATAGCTTTGTCTCTATCCAGATATAACAACTACCTACCCTCGGGTTATATCGATTGTAGCATGTAAAAGAACCCTGGAAGTTATGTGAAAATACATTTCCCAGCAAAATTAGTAGGCCCTTTCGCTCTTGCTTATAAAAATTTTCGTGGGCTAATATAATCAATCGTTTAGTGCACGTTAAATAAAAAAAAATTATAGCCTTTAGTAGCCGGTGATGTCCACACGTTCATAACAGACTCTGCCTTAAAATATGAGAAGAATAACTATCCCAATCACGGGTTGATACCTGGATAACTCAGTGGTGGAGCATTGGCACGCTAAGCCAAAGGTCCAGGGTTTGATTCCAATGTTCAGGTGTCATTTTTCCTATTTATTCGTATAATACTATTGGTTAAACATTGGAGAGTATAAGATCTGTATTACGTAATACTGTGATTTACTGTACCTTTACTCCCTCCATGTAACACCCAGCAGACATTAGTGGTCCTCCCCTCTCCTCCACAACGTCACGTGGCTTATTGATTATCCGTTGGATATATTAAAAGTGTTAAGGAGTTCGTTGTCATTAGAAAGTGTCAAGCATGTGGAATTATTAAAATTAAAATAAAACAATGTTGGCGTTAAAACAGTTTTATACCATGGCAGTGCATAACAGTGTGTTGACTCCAACATTGTTTTATTGAGTTGAATAGCCCGGATGGGTAGTAAGACGTGGTTATAAGTAAATAAATATTAAGTTGAAGCGTGGGTTTGTCAGAAGAAACACTAGATCAAGGTGAATGTGATTGGAATAATATATCTTAGAAATGTATTATGTAAAAACGGGGTGTACCCTCGTTACAACAAGTAAACAATAAAAGGTTGCATTACTCACCACCCTGGCCCCAGTTGACTCGTTTCAGCAAGACCACGGCTCTACAACACTTCCCGGCACTGTCTAAAACCAGACTGAATCGAGGCCCATGGTTCATTCCCCATCATGAGTACCGAACCACGCCCAGAAAAAAAAGAACGATATGCACGAGCGTTCACTGCGCTCTATCGCTGTGTTCGACAAGCTGGTAGTCTAGTTCTCTCCACATACGCCTAGAGAGGCGTGGTATAACCCAGTATGTTCTAGAAGCATTCTACCCCCTTACCCCTCCTGTTATTCCTGCGCTTCGAGAGCACGTGGTAGTTTCAAGGGCTATATAATGATAGGATTCTGCAATGTTGTCACATATTGCAATACTGGCTTCGTAGGTGAGCGACGTTGTCATAAGTTGATTAATATCTTCATTCTTAAACCCGTCTCGGTGGCGTAGTTGGCTAACACGCAAGTCGTGTTGAGCCCGACTGCCGAGCACGGGGAGATCGAGGTTCGAATCTCGGTCGGGTGAACTGGGGGCTGGTTTTTCCTAAATGGTTTTCTACTCTCCCTCCACGCAAATGCGGGTTCACTTCCTCTATTCAACCTTCCTAACTCCTAATCCATTAGCGTAATTAGTACTTAAGCGTATAACCCGAACGGGTAGTAAGACGTGGTGCTAAATAAAAATATCTTCATACTTTAAATTTCTTTTCGGCTTAAATTATATTTAACATTTTCCAAATTATCGTTTCAGATTCTATAAATATATATATTAAAAATATAAATATATAAATTAAATTATATTTTGTCATGGAATTCACGTTAAATGGAATTAGTATTTGGTACGGTTAAAGTAAAACCATATTTTCAACTTTGATACTATGCTTTCTTTTGGGGACATTTGGTCGCTCTGTTTTCACATAATTTCTGAATATCCACCTCACGGATGTTTTTCAAACCCTTTCGGTATCGACGATTTGGTAGTTAATTAACAGATAGCTTCATTATCCGGATCCGCTTATTTTATTATTATGTATATTTATAATCATCTTGTTAGTTGTTGATGGATTATTTAATATTGTTGATACAGTTTAAAGATTTATCGTCTGTTAGTTTGAGATAGGGCCGCAAGACGGCAAGATTCCTCTGTAGTCATTCTTTAATAAATGTACCTGATTTACGTTGTGTGTAGTTAGACTTGAAGGCCAGAAGGCGCAAAATACTGTTTAATATTTTATTAATCCTTTGATTTGTCGGCCGCCTCCAGATGAAAAGGGCCAGCTACGAGTTAATATTCTATCATTAAACTTTAAAAGCTTTAGATAGTTAATCTTTCAGCCACTTGGCCTTGTGTTTTCTTTAGCATCTTTGGATCGCAAGTAGATTTGTGTGCCGGCCGCTTGGTGACGTCATTATTAAACTAAAGTTTGACATTTTTAGGGAATGATTACAAATTATTCCCTGTTCATATTTAGGAGGCCGATAATTTGCTGAAGGCATATCATTTATTATTTCAACAAATTGATTGCTGCCAATAGGAGCACTTAGATTGGTGTTATATATTTTAAGAAATATATCCTCAACTAGTTATTCATATCAAGGATTTTTTATTTTGCCAGTGTATTAAATTATGACTGTGTTAAGAAAAAAAAATAGAAATAGTTAATAAGGTCAATTTAGGATTTATTGTATTATGTGTTTTTAGCCGTCATTTATGGGCGAGAGTAGATTTTTCACGAATATTATATGTTAGTTGTCTGATGTTGTGACTGATGAGAAGCAGTCCAGGAAACTTGCCGCTTTAAAATTTACATGTACACTGCATCTCTGATATTATATAAAGTTGTTTTGGCTATAACTATTTCTATGGTTCATAAACCTTTGTATGCCTATTAAATCAGGTCCTTTCTTTGGAATGTTAATTTCAAATAAATTTCGATCTTCGTGTGAACGCCGATGTCATCTAACGCTTTGAGCTGTCTCACTCGTCTCATCGAGTTGTATATGTTACGTTATTTAAATAGTCTCTCTTGTTACCTCTTTGACTATTATTTCTGAATGGGAATGGAGGATTTCAGGGGTAACCATGTAATTAATTGCTTTAGACAGACAGAAAGAGCTTAATTTTATTTTTCTGACTCAGTTTTTAATAAAATTTAAAAAATCTAATAAAAAATTTAAAATTTCTGCTTCGAGTTGCACACGTTCATGAAACAGAACCCACTAATTTCAGACATCTGCGTGCGGCAGATATCACACAATGCTCATGACAGACAGACGAACTTCATTTTATTGATAAAGTCTTTAGAAGAATCTGCACAATAGTGAAGCCAACTAAGGCATTTTTTTAATATGTAATAGCAATATAACTAGGGCCATTAATGCTGCGTAAATTGCGAACATCTTGAGATCAATAAGTTTTTGTCTGAACACCTCGTAATATGAGTTTCAATATATCCTTTATTCCATCATCTCAAGTTCTCACAGCTACTGGATGCAATATATTCCCATACAAATGATGAGAACAGATGTTTACGGCAGGACTATTGTCATATAGCTGGAGGTATTTCATTAAAAACGAATCCAAATGAAGTTAACCGTAGTAGAGTTGAATTAGGCAAGATGCCAGACACCAATTTCCTCGTAATTACTACCATTTAATTTTAAACGTACATACTTACTGGTGTAAATCACAGATTCATTAAAATAAAATTAATTTTTGTATGGGAGAAAATATAACAGAGATAAAAATATTAAAAATATATCATTTTCAGTAATTTAAAAAAACAAAGATAAGATAGTTTGTTCATTAAGTGGAATGGCTTAGCCAAAGGAAACTTTTTTTAATCTGTTTAACGAAGATTTAGTAAATACTCTTTTCAAACTAACTAACCCATATTTTTAAATAATTGCGAAATTGCAACAAAAATAATCTACTTATAATTTACTGATGGTGAGATTTATTTTTAAAACAGGCTCATTATTATATCCCTACTCGTCTTAAACATTTGATTCCTTCTTCAAACCCACAAAATATATTTTCAGGAAATGATTTGGTTAATGAACTCGCCTCCAAATAAAAATAAATATACTCAAGGTTACTACATTGCAGAGCATTGAGACGACTTACACACGTTTAGAAATACCGCATTATTTAAGAAGATTGTTTTTTTTAAGATATCGTTTTTAACAAAATATATGTGAAAATTATCAGCAGGATTTTGAACAGTTAAAAAATTAAAACATTAAGTCTAAATAGCTAAGCTATTATATTTGTTAGTTACAGTCATAGTCACATTTAAATATCATATTCTTTAAATTGAAAAATGAAACATGAGCACGGGAATCGAACCTGGTAGCTTTGGCCTATATCGTAATTACTACCATTTAATTTTAAACGTACATACTTACTGGTGTAAATCACAGATTCATTAAAATAAAATTAATTTTTATATGGGAGGAAACATAACTGAGATAAAAATATTAAAAATATATCATTTTCAGTAATTTAAAAAACAAAGATAAGATAGTTTGTTCATTAAGTGGAATGGCTTAGCCAAAGGAAACCTTTCTTTAATTTGTTTAACGAAGTCTTAGTAAATACTCTTTTCAAACTAATTAACCCATATTTTAAAATAATTGCAAAGTTTTAACAAAAATAATCCACTTATAATTTACTGATGGTGAGATTTATTTTTAAAACAGGCTCATTATTATATCCCTACTCGTCTTAAACCTTTTATTCCTTCTTCAAACCCACAAAATATATTTTCAGGATATGATTCGGTTAATGAACTAGCCTCTAAATAAAAATAAATATACTCAAGGTTGCTACATCATAAAGCATTGAGACGAGTTACACACGTTTAGAAATACCGCATTATTTAAGAAGATTGTTTTTTTAAGATATCGTTTTCAATAAAATGTATGTGAAAATTATCAGCAGGTTTTTGAACAGTTAAAAAATTAAAACATTAAGTTTAAATAGCTAAGCTATTATATTTTTTAATTACGGTTATAGTCGCATTTAAATATCATATTCTTTAAATTGAAAAATGAAACATGGACACGGGAATCGAACCTGGTAGCTTTGGCCTATTATGTCAATGCCTTAGCCACTGAGCTATCTGCTGTCCCACACCCAGGACTTTTCCTCACGCATAGTTTAAGGCAGAGTCTGTGATGGACGTGTGGAAATTGTCGGCTACATATATGTGATCAATTAAGATCACGAACTATCAGATAACGCAACCACCATTTACTCAATAGTTGCCTTTATACGTCCATCGAAAACTCTGCATTAAAATATTAGTGAAGAATGGGCCAATTCCTGGATAGCTCAGTGGTTAGAGCAGTGGAGTACTAAGACAAAGGTCCTGGGTTCAATTCCCTTGTCCAGATGTTATTTTTCAATTTAAAGAATATGGTATTTAGATGCGGCTATAACCTTAATTAACAAATATAATATATTTGCTAATTAATCCATCATAACAGCATTTTTTTAATATAGGGAGCGAGGCATCCTGTTCTGTAGTACAGTAAACAAATATAGATAATTTATAAATTCAAATACTTACAGCTTCTTTTATTGTGTCGAAAAGATAAAAATTTATTTTACACCAAACAACTTTTACAAACAATTTGTTTAATGATCAAATATTTCAGTGAGACGGAAAACGTAACTGTAAAATATTTAAGAAGCAATCACCTAATTACTCCAAAGATATACTTAGCTTAAATAAAACTCATCCAGTAAAGAAATTTAAAAAAAACCGATCCAAATCTTCGCAAAGTAAATGATGTGTAAACTCGTGTCTAAGAAAAGTTTACTACTTATTTCTCGAGTTTGGGATGAGACTGAAAAATTAAAATAAAAATCTCAAAGATATTTAAAGAAGGAATCATTTCTTCACTAAGAATGAGTTTATTTCTTGATGTGCTGGCTTAGAACTTGAATTTAATTACCATTTATACTTGGTAATGGGACATATATAATGGAAGTTTTATAATAAGTAGAAAGATGGATGAAGATCTTCGCAAAAAATATTGTGTTTAAAATATTGGTTTTTCACTCTACGTGTGTTTGATGAAGATTAATATATTTACGATACAATGTATTATTAATTTTAAAATATAATTTCAAACTGTATTAGTAAATACAATTAAATACTTATCAAGAACTGTTTGTAAATACTACGTTTAATGCTAAATACTGGGTTTAAAGGCTTTAGGGAATAAAATGAAAATAATTGGATAATTCCTCAAAATATTTTTTTTTTCTAACATCGCGTTTTACTTCTCGTTTGGATTACACGAATATGTACTAATTACGCTGATGGTTTTAGGGATTAGGGGGGCTATATTTTTAGGCAGTGTACTCACATTTGCGTGGAGTGGATTTTTGTTGTTGTTGAAAACCAACTTCCAATTATGATTCGAACCTTGATCCTCCCATCTTCAGCAGTCCAATCTATTTAGAGAGTAGTGCCTTACTTAGACCATGCGGCCACCAAAGTGAGTTTAAAGGAATTTAGTCTGAAGATTTTTTTTATATATTATAATTAGTTTCCTTTTTTAAAACATATTCATAAAAAATATTGACATAAATGGTCGGTTGTGGTAGGCTCATCCCTTAAAACCACAAGAAATTAACTTAGGACTTCCGTCAGCTAGACCTTAGAGAACACCCAAATGGATTAAAGCTTCTCTCTCTTAAGGTAATGTCTGTCCCCTAAGAGAAAACCAAGACAAGGGGAGAACCAATTTTCAAAGGCATTTAACGAGGTAATGTGACGTCCAAGCTCTCCTTTGATTGGTCCATAAACATCTTCGCTCCTCTCCTTTGCATGCAAATGGCGCATGATCCTCCCCTACACTGGCGAGAAGCCCAAATCTCTTCAAAGTACACGTCTGCTGCAAAGAGAGTTGCGATGGCCTTAGATAGGAAATCTTCTCCTTCTATCAAGATCTAGGATCTTTAAGAGTTCTTATTATAGTTTGAATTTTCTTTGAAAGACCTCAAGAGAACATAGAAAAGTACCTTTAAAATAAATACCATGTGGTGTCTGTCTTTCCAGAATTTTCTCCAAAGTAAGTTACAAAACCAAAACTTCATACACTGATTTTTTTCTTTAACTACTGGTTCAGGTTATACGCATATGTATTTATTACTAATGAGATAGGTATGAGGAAGGTTGAATTTATATTAAGTGTACCCGCATTTGCGTGGAGGGAGTGTGTAAAACCATTTAGGGAAAACCACCCTCAGTACACCCAACCGAGATTCGAACCTCGATCTCTCTACTATCAGCAATCTAGTCTATTGTGAGAGTGATGCCTTAAAATATGTGTCCACTGAAATAGTTTCCACTGATTACTTAAATGCTTTAGCTAACCCCAAAATTCTCAAAAAGTTTTGTTTTAGGAGGTGGCCCCAGGGAGAGTTCAACACTCAATGAATGTCTATGGTTATCAAAAAAATTTCTCAAACTAGCCGATAAGATTAAAATCTGACGCCTCCCACACTGATTACTTAAGGGTTTTAGTTGCCTTCAAAATTCTTGGAAAGGTTTTTTTATGCAGGGCGTTACCCCACGGGCACAGACAAATAATATACCCAGACACTCAACCTTCAAGTTAAAATGGTTGCGCTCCTATTGACAGCTTGAGTACTTCAACACTAGGATCGCTGCGGTTAGTCCTATCATCACTCAGCAGTGACACTAGCGAAGCCCAGTGTTGAAGTACTGAAGCTGGCAAAAAGGAGCGCAGCAAAACCACCGTAAGGTTGAGAGTCTGTTTCTTTCTTGTCTGTGCCCACGGGGGATTAAACGCACGACTATCACGTGGCTAGAATGTGGAACCTGAAATATGATATAGTTTTTATGCTGCATACCAGTGCGAAGAACAGTTTTAACTGCTTGTGAATAGATAATATTAGCTTAATTTGCCATATTCATGCGGAAATTGCTTACTATTAGTAGTCCAGATACATTTCGTCATCTGATTAGGTAATTAGTTAAATTGGTAACACGTTTGTCTTCCAAAATAGGGTTCCAGTGTCAGTCTGTTTTAATTATATTAATAAATTAACACTTTACATGACGTACTTTTTACCCAGTGTCACATATGCAGCGGAAACATGGACATTGAATGTAAGAGAGACTAGGAAAGTGGATGCCATGGGAGT
>CABFWB010003387.1:0-80490 GCA_902151455.1 Timema bartmani
AGTTTATAGAAAGAGAGAGAAAGTCTGTGCGGTGCGCCGTACCATTTATTTGGTAATGAAGTTGTCACAAAATCAAGTTATCCTCCCCCTAATTATAACTCTTACCTTTTTTTTGGTGACTTAATACATGGGCGTAGTTAGAGTGGGTAAAGTGTGGATACGCCCACTACATCACCCACAATCTTCTGAAATAGGACAATCTTAAAATTGTAAAAGAAACAGTGAATGGTTTTACCCAGAAAATTTAAAATACACATTTAGAGCAATGCGTAAATGACCAAAATAACATTTTCACACGACTTACACAATTAATTCCACTATCATAATATGATTCGTGTTATTGCTTTGGTATGAAATAATCTATATTTCCAAATTTAAAGTGAAAATGAATTCTCTTTTACCCCCAATAATTAAGATATAGCTATGCGTATGACTTAAAAATAACATTAATTAGTAAAATTATTCATGGTCATACGTTCCTTTTGCTTAAAAGACTTAGCAAGTTTTACTTCCAACTACAACTTTGTAAACAGGCCATTATAGAAAGTAAGTTGAATGTCGTTGCATAAATTATTACTTCACTAGTTAATCGTAGATAAAAAAAAGTTGCCTTGGTTAAGAAAGCTATATCATTTTTATTTCCCTCTTGAATGGTTCTGGTCCATATTCCAGTGAGAGGAAAAATAACACATAAGTCTTATTCGTCATAATCGCAATGTACTTGGTAAGTCCAGTCAGGTTAAGGAAGAAAACATCCCTTATATCACATCATTTGCTTTTCCACTGATATTAAACACAATTAGAATTTAATGTTTCTGTACATTCAAGTATGTGTACAAATTTTGAGAGAGTCAACATTATAATCAGATTAAATTGGAATATTTTTTAAATCGTAAGATGTCTGATTAAATTATTGAAACTTTGGAGAAGATCCCACTAAACCATGAACTCCTTACTCTCCATTTCCCGACCTAGAAAATACAAAAGAGGGATGTTATGTAATTGAAATTACAAATATTATTTTGGTTAAATTTTACGAGTAATTTAATCCTATGGATAAATATATGTAAATTTGGTAACTAAATAAAGGAATTGAGCTATTACATAAACAAAAGTTGCCAGTGCTCACCTAACTAATAATCTAGGCGTGGATTGGTAACTTTATTTAAGCAACTATAATATGTTCGCTTGGCTGAAACACATTGATTTGCATGGGTATACGAGCACAAGAAAACTGTAAAAATAAACAATATGCTCTATCTTATTCGCAACACCAAAAATATAATCAAACAGGTTAAGACCATTAGCGCTTAGAGTAAATGAAAAGAAAACGTGAACAAAATATTATTCACTTATAAAAAGGATAGCATTGTAGAAATAAAATTTACAACAAAAAAAGATTGTACATACCGGTATCGACCATGTTATATTATCACTGACATGATTTTTTTTTTAATTTGTGATTATAATTATATGAATAAAAGTATTTATTTTCAATGATTCCACTATAGTAACTTATGGTGATATAGATTTTCCCCTTTCATATTATTCCAAACTAAAAGTTCCTCCCCTCAATATATTTCAAAGTAATTGAATGAAATAGTATTGAAATTATTGGATACTTAAGTGTTAAAATATTCTCTAGTTGTTTAAAAATTCTGGGTGGTCCCTTTTTACTTTCTCGCTATCTTACAGGTAGAGAGAAAGTATTGTGATCGTGAAAAAATCTACCTCGAGATTTGGATGAATCTCGACGTTTCATGACCCCCCTAATCTGAAAAAGGGGTTTTTGAATTTCTGTATCTATGTCTGTCTGTCCCTTGGACTGGAGCCTAAACTATTTGACCGATGGGCTAAAACTTGGTACATAGGGTTTTCATAGGGTTGCCCCGAGGCGTTTTTGGAATTGGATATCTAACCCTAAAATTAAGGGTAGTTTACTGAAGGGAAAAAAGAGAAAAAGTCGATTTTCTCAAAATCGGCTCTAACGATTTTGATTAAATTTCATTTCACAAATTATAAATATTCCAAACAAAATGGCTACTCTCAATATTTCGGCAAAATTACTTTAAGGGCTCCGGTCTGATGCGTAAATTCTCATTTTTTTAAATCATATCTCCGAAACTATTTGACATATGAAATTATTCATCATTGTAAATATGTAGGTCTATTTATAATCATATATTTTTTTGAAGCATAATTTTATAAATGTTCTAGTTTAGCTTCTTGTTCTGTATCTCCTTTACCAAACAAACACTATTTCTATCTTCTCATATTTCTATGACTGTTAGGATGTATTGTTGCTGTGTTCACAACCTCTGTATTAGATACATGGTGAAGGCAAATCAGATGGGATATTGATCCAAAATGGATACCTCAAAAAATAATCACTTTACTTACATCCCCATTGAATATGATGTTTTCATCCCCACAACCAAATAATCTATTAAAAAAAAGTTCGTCTCCAGCCAAAATTTAGGGGAAATCAAAATTATGGACTAGAATAGTCTTGGTAGAAGTACTGGTTTTCTAAGATTCCCTGGTAGAAGTACTTGTGTTCTAAGTTTTTCTCGAGATACATCCATAAGCTCGAATAAGGAAACACACTAATATCAGTCCTAATAATATTTTCTAATTCCTTTAAACTAAAACATGTTAGAGATTAGAACGACTAAGATAAAAATATTGTGCAAATTAGAGATTCTGGTACATTATTCAGGGTACTGACTAGCAAACCAAATATGAAGAGACCATTAGGAAGACCTAAAGGCAGATGTAAGGATAGCATTAGAATATACCTGAAAGAGATACGGTGTAATGAGGTGGACTGGATAGAGATAGCTGACTATAGGGATAGGGTGGTCTACTTTCTTTCTTAATTGCTGCAATGAACGTTTGAGTTTCTAGTGTCATAGAGTAAGTTATTATTATTATTTAGTTATTGTTGTTTTTTAATTTTGTTACTATAAGTATTTGTAAGGTACTTGTGTAATTTTCAGTGCTGGCCTGTCATATGTCTCACGACTGTTGGTCAGCATTGTGATAAATTAAATTGAAATTGGATTGTAAATATTATGTCTCATGGGCCGGATATTAGAAACACGATCACAATCAAAAAAGTAATCGTATCGAATTGCAATTTTTTCCATTTTTCACTTGAAAACAGTGAAATCGGGATTATTGAAGTAAATTTAGCATTTTAAAATTATAATTTTTAAATTTTGGTGTATTTATTTTATATGGTACAATGGTTTTACTAGTTTAGGGTTGACACTTTTCTAATGAAGACTCCCTTTTACAACAATGCGATCAGACGTGCTGTATTACCTACCAAAGTAACACGCTATCCAAAGACCGATAGGAGCTCTTAAGGGTGTCAATTAGGATTTGAATTGATTTCATCAAGAACATTTTTTGTTAGAAAATCATTTGTGCCGACTTAGTTAGCAAACTTTTGTTCCAAAATAATTATATTTGGGATATTCCTTAACATTTTCATTTCAATAAAAATAACTTTATCGTATCTATTAAAGTTTATCAAGGTTTTAATATTAAATAGACATAAATTCAATAAATAAGTTGTATTTTTTGTATAGCAGACAAAATATTAAAAAAGTCCCCAATAATGCTTATTTTATTAAAAGGTTTTTGTTAATCAAATGTGTACAAATGGTTTCTTAACATAAATATAAGCTTTTAAAGTAATTAAAAGCTCGCTTGAACACCCTTAAATTAAACTGGCAATGGAACGAATAGTGAAAAAATGCTAACTAAAGAAAACTTTTATTAACTAAACTCCTTGAACATACATGATGTAAATATAATGTATAATTTAAAAGGAATGAAAATTAAGTGAAAAAACCCATCAACACAACATTTTTACAATATTTGAAAGTATAATCGGTTTAATTTTGAGTGAATAAAATAGCATTCACGAAATCTTTTAGTCCCTAGAAATTGCAATAAATATGAATATATATGGATATATATAAAGATATACCTTTATATTTTAAGATATATAAAGGTATTTATACCATTATATATATTAAGATATACATAAAGATATTCATACCGTTATATATATTAAGATATATATAAAGATATTTATACCGTTATATATATTAAGATATATATAAAGATATTTATACTGATATATATATAAAGATATATATATAGGTACTCATTACAATTTATAGGGACTAAAAGATTTCGTGAATTCTATTTTATTCACTCAAAATTAAACTGATTATGCTTTCAAAGATTGTAAAAATATTGTGTTGATGGGTTTTTTCACTTAAATTTCATACATGTATTTTTTCTTAGAATTAAAAAGATTTTAACAAAACGTTTATGACGTATATCTTTATATATTTTTTTTAAAGAAAAAATACATATATGATCCGTCTTTATAGACTGTACACCTTTATAATTTACTGAACATAGAGAAAGTATCCCTTAATTAATATCTCAATTATATTTTATTTTCACAGCTCAAACATAAGTGTCCAAATGTTTATGATTTCCTCGCATACAATATAATTATAATCACAGAATATAACTGTCACGTTATGTTAATGCTAAGTATGAATAAAATAAAACGAATACAATAGTTTTTATTAAATTAGCCACTTTTCGTAATTAATAATTAATAATGTGGTGTCCATTGTAAAACTACATCTACATTTATAATGATATCACCCGTATTAAATTTTAAGCGGTTTAAAGGTAAATTAATGTTTGTGTCAAATTGTGATGATGGAATGTTATTTGATCTCACGGTGATGTAATACATTACCAAACGTTACAATATGAAACAATCTTTCTAAAAATCATGGTCGCAAAGCAGTTAGTTAAAAGTACAAACAGAATGAAAAATACTAAAAAACAAATTATTAATTAATACGCCAAATGTAGTTACGTATAGGTATATCACTTTGTGCTACACTCACATCAGTAATCACAAAGGCAATATAGTGGATTGCTACTGATGTCGATTTTGATGTTTATGATCAAATCTTAGCTTGGTCAACATGTTGATGCACTTCCTTTTCTCCTCCTCCTTAACCTCTTTTCCTTCTAAATTAAACGTTATTAACAATGTGTTACACCTTTTAATGTTTGTTTTGGTCTCACAATACGTAATTGATATTTACGTATAGAAATAAACATTATTTCTTACTTAATTGTCGATCCAGGTGGTCTTGGGGTAAAGTTCTCTCCTCAGGACCTGATGTTAGTGGGTTCAAACCCAGCTGGAACTGAGGGATTTTTATTGAGAGATAAAAATACGTAGCACAACTTCCTTTGGAGGGTTGGTCCCAAGTCGATTGTGACATGTAAATGAACCTTGGAAGGTATGTGAAAATACCTTTCCAGCAAAATTAGTTGACTCTTTGCACTCGCTCATAGAAACTCTCGTGTGCTGATATAATCAGTCGATTCAGAAAGTGCATGTTAAATACAACAAATAAAATAAATTTATAAAAACTTGTTCAGTTCTATGTAAACTAACGAGTAGAAGGCAATGAATTAGAAGTGTTGCTTTGAATCAAGGTGATTGTCCTTGGAAAAACAACTGTTAATTAAAAATAAGTTTTGTAAGGTGATTGTCTCACCTTGAATATTTACATAAACTCTCACTCAATTGAGCATTCACACAAAATTAAACAAATAATGTGTACGGCATTGGCATTTACTGTTGTCCGTGAAAGACTAGACTTCGACTCTTCTATGTTTCTTAAAAACAAATTACTCGTTAAACAAATAGAGCATTATTTAATCGTTATCCCTCTTTAATACTAATATGGAATATCGTGTTTAGATATACAACCTTTGATAATAGGAAATAAAGGGGGAAATTTAATGCAATCTATCATTCGATTTATCCCACTTGGGTCGTCAATTGGTAGGCGTCACTTTCTAAATATACTGGACTGCCGAAGATGGAGATGGATATTGAAGCTCGATTCCCGTTTGGATGCCCTTAGGGTGGATTTTCCTACATGTTTTACTACACTACCTTCATGCATGTGTGGGTACACTTTCTATAAAAAGCAACCTTCCTGATATCTAACATATTAACGTAGTTCGTTCTTTCGCGTTTAACCCAAACGTGGTGGAAAAGATTAAATATATTCGTTAAGACTGTACCGTGACTTTCCAAACAAAATCTAAACATACTAACCGGCTGCCTAGTTCTGTTGGGGATATTTAAACATAAACATATAATTAGAGCCTGATGTAGAGAGTGATAATTAATAAATAAAATGTAATTATTATTTTCATAGCTACGTGCAGATTTTAGAATATTTCCTACTATTTTTTTGGCCGTATCGCTGACTTTGTGTCTGTCTACGCACGTATATCTGTGTTAGTAAATAATTTCATCAAAACTTACTTTATGCCCAAAGTTCTAGGGTCGGGGGAGTCTACGTCTAAAATAGTACATGATAATATTCAAATTTAGCTCTTAGAAAGTAGTAAAGTAAATGATGACAGTTTTAACAACATAATTATACACGGTTTCGACAAAATAAACAGTCACCATCTTATCAAAAGGATGGATCACACTTTTAACAAAGTGATTTTTTTTATCACTGCCTATCACTACCAACTCTGGTTATCACTGCCTATCAATCACTACCCATTCTGATTATAAGCTGCCACAATTTTAATGACGTGATTGGTGAAAGTTTGAACAAAATATTTGGTCACAGTTAGCTATTTTCATAATGTTTAATACACCAAAAATGTAAGTTTAATCTAGAAAAATATATTTTTGGCTATAAAGAGAATTTTCAATGTTAATAATAAAATAAAATTGGAAGAAAGGAAACAATTTCAACCTAATATGAACACACTTGGTGTACGTAAGCCATCTTTAGGATAGCCGTCTCACATAATTATTTCATATTTACGGTCGAGAGTTAAGAAGCTTATCTAACGTTTCCTTCAACCTCGATCTTCCATAAAAATACCGGGAGACCTTCAAAGTCTTCCTACACATACCGTGACTTATCAACTTCCAAGATCGATAATCTACGATTTACTCTTCATTAATGAGATGTTTAAGAAGAATTCTCAGTCACTAGAAGCTAATTTATGCTTGATATAATATATTTTACTACAAAAAAGTAAGACCATTATTTATTTTGTGTTTGACGGAAATAATAAAAGAAGGAACGGCTTCATTACTAATAAACATTTTTTATGTATACCTTAAATTTCACAGTGAATCTCCCTGAGATTATTCATTAAGGTCTTATCCTTCATTTATACTTTGATCAACCTTGTGATGAATATAAATAAGCGTGCTGATAGTTGAAAATGGTTAGTCTTAAAGTTCAACTGTAAAACAAAACATTTATATCTAGCTGCATATTTTGAAACGTTATAACGTTTCAAAAAATAGGTTGGAGATATAGATATATTTTTCAATCACTTTAAACCACATAACAATATTTATAAAAAGTAAATTAGTTACAATGAACGTAGTTAAAATGAGTCTGTTTTTCATGGTTACAGCTGTGTGTATATTTTCAGAGCTCGTTTCAAGTTTTCCTCTGACAACCAATTCAGGTGAGCTTTAGTTAACTTAGTGAATAGATAATAAAAATTTTAATGGAAAAATTATCTAATAAACCTCTAAACACATTTATTTTTAGTAAAAATAAGAGCATTGTTTCATATAATTTTTACTATATGACAGATAAATTAAAAAATAAGTATTTATGCGTGCATTTTCTGCGACTCGCCTTACTACCCGTCCTATATAGCAGCAGTTGATTACATTAGTAGAGAAAGTATGATAAGGTCGAATTTAGAGGAAAAGAATCCGTACTTAAGAAAAATAGCCCTGAGGACACCCAGTCAGGATTCGATTCCCGACCTCCCCATTACTAGCAAGCCAAACTAGATGACCTTGACGTTTAAACTGTCTGCCCACCCATGTGCACTTAGACGATTCAAATGTAACATTAACCTACCTACTAGACTGCCTATGTTTGCTACTACCAGGATCTCACTGTAGACTAGACTGCCTATGTTTGTTACTACCAGAATCTCGCTGTAGACTAGACTGCCTATGTTTGTTACTACCAGGATCTCGCTGTAGACTAGACTGCCTAGGTTTGTTACTACCAGGATCTCGCTGTAGACTAGACTGCACTATGTTTGTTACTACCAGGATTTCGCTGTAGACTAGACTTCCTATGAAAGTGAGATCAGAGTTCCAATAATGGTCGGGGTGGTTTCCCACCCGGCCTCTACGCAAATGTAGGTGCACTTCCTCTATTAGCCTTTCTAACTCATTACTCATTAACTTAATTAGTACATATGCGTATATCTGAACAGGTAGTAAGACGTGGTGCTAAGTAATAAAATATATTATCAGGAACAGTATTGGTACTATGTTCATATACCTATACCTTGGAATCAAGGCCGAGACACACAGAATGCTAAGCTAAGCTAAGCCATAGTCCCTCCTTACACTCCAGAATTCAGTCTTGTTTCTTTATGGTCTGCTCCAGTGAAGTTTAGTTATTAATAAATAAGCAGTAGCGCAGTTATTGGTTTCTCCCAGAATACAACTAGATACTCCAGCTATATATATATATTTTATAAATAAAATCAACAGTTTTAATCCTACGTATTTGAAAAGAAATGTTTTTCGTACCCTTTGTTTATCCTGTAAAGTAGCAGCTTACCTCGCATAATTCCACTTTTGTATGTCTTATAAGAAAGGGTCATAGTATAATCCGTTATGGTAAGACCTTTCGGGGCAAACAAAGTGTAGATATATCTCAAAGATTTATTTTCAATAAATAACATTTAAACCTTTCGTTTGCACCAAATAGCCATCGTTTTATTGTTATTGACAAACATACGTGATGTACCCAAAATTAATTTCACATATGTAGTACATTGTACCAAAATCCCTTTAGAAGCGAAAATTATTTTCGCTTCAATACGAATAGATGTATAGGTACTATACCAATGACTATTCGACAGTATATACATTTGAAACTGAATCAACATTAATACAAGAATTAAGATAGTTAAAATTGTTCTGATAGCGTGCATGTAAATAAATGGCAAACACGTGTAATCATTAAAAATGTAGTTCATAAGTTTATAATTAATAAAACAATGATATAATTATTCTTAAATCAAAAGTGTATTTATTTTTAGTATTTCTTTTAGCTCAAGTTAAAGAAATTATAGAGTTAGTATTTTCTCAATAACTAGTTATATTGATGCTTAGTGATTCCAGTAATAAATTGCTTCTCAGTTCTTAAATTTTAATTAGGTGGCATAGTGGGGGGTGAAAATTGGGTATCTAGTTTAGCTCTGAATGCGACTAGTATAACATATTTTACCTAGTACTAGGCCCCGGCTCCCATTCCGATCAAAACTGAAAACAGAGTCTATGTGAATAGTAGTACTTTCCCTTTTACAGTGGTGAGTTAACGAGATGAGGTATGACTGTTTTGACGGTTCCGAAGTATAATTGATTAGCAATTTGTGTGCTGATATAATCATTTGGATGAGAAATTGCACATTAAATACACTTAATAAAATTAATAAATTCATATAATATCAATGTAAAATTATGAGAGGGGTGTGTGTAGATTAAATGAGTGAATAAGGTAAAATTGTGAAAGTAGGGGAGACAGAAAATTTAATCTAAAATTCAAAACTTGACCTATTAGGCCTAATTTGTTAAATACAAATTATTTGTTTTATGGGAAAAAGCATTATTTTATATTGGTGTTTTATTTTTAGTTTCCAAAGAGGGCACGAGCTCTCACATGCTATATATGAGTCACCAGTACAGAATAAAAAGTTTAAAATATAACGATTATTAAAAATTCACTCAAAAACTTATATCAATTACGTTCTTTTTCATCCTAATATTATAAAAATTTCTTTATTTTGTTAAATATTTGCTATTACAATTTTTAGAAGACTCAGGCATTGTCCGTCTGCAACGCTCCCCAACATTTCATCATCATAAACATGGCAGCCATGAAGATGGAGGTCATGGTGGTGGTGGAGGTGGTGGTGGGAGCTTTGCAGGAAGCTCTGCTCAGGCCGGCAGCTTCAACGGCGGCCATGGAAACAGTGGTAGCAACAGTCAAAGCTTCGCTGCTAGTTCCAGCTTCGGGTTTGGACCATTCTCTGCTAGCTTCTCACAAGCTCAAAGTATTGCGAATTCGAGAGGCTCTTCTGACTCGTAAGCATACAGTCACTTTTCTCATTTTCTACTAACGCATTACTGTAATGGCCATTACTCATTACTGTGAATAATAAACAAAAGGCTGTAGTTAAAGTAAGTATAGTTATAAATGATTTTATTTGCACTTTAAAGACTGGGAAAAAGGACTAATGTTAAAATCATATTTGTATATGCTCTCTTTTCTTTGCGTGTGTGTATTTGATTTAACCTGTTATTCGCCCCTTCATAACTTGATCTTATGTATTTATTTAGACCAAACATGAAACAGGTTGGTTTTGTCATTGATCTTCTCAAGACCATCATTTCGGTCTAGTAATTTAATTATATTCTATGATTACTGTGTCAGAGCTCTATAAAATTTCAATATTAATGAATTCATTCAAGATTAATATGTATAGTAAATATGTATGATATTGTATTAGCGGTTCACAATTACTGGGAAAACTATGTAGGCCTACCTAATTTTGAAAAGGTTTGTGTAATAGTTTGTGCTGCCTAAATGATTGGTGCGGCACTTTAAAATTAAAGTTGTAATAGAAATACTAAATCTACAGAAAGCAGCAACAAAACTTAAGAAACCCTTATGATATATTGCAAGAGCAAGTTTAAATAATATTGGATGAATTGTTTGTAGTGTCTTTTGGTGACTTGGAAGCTGAGGAAAATATTTAATAATTTTATGTTTAATTAACTTCATATAGTCTATTATATATCAGGATATATTATGAGGAATTACAAAAACCAGATTATAGTCTTTCCACAAATACTTCTTTATATCGGCCATTTTAATTCTTCTAAGAATAACCTCCTTTTTTAGCTGGGCTGTAGATAGGAATGGTCTGGAAATATTACTTATTACAATATCTATATTCACGAGTACATCATGTTTAAAGAACATCTTCTTTTGCATCATGAAACATTATGGTTGCATCTAATGATATGTATTTGATTAGTACTTGATATTGTTCTATATGATCCAAGAGAATATGTACCTTATGTCCCTGGATTAAGAACAATATTTTAATAAACTAAAAACACAATATGAAAAGATATTTCAATATAATAACTTGAAAACTATTATCTGTTTATGCCTTACAAAATTATTTACAAAACATATTAGAGGTGGACACTCAACCATTAGTTTTAAAATATTCCTCTGTATGTTATAGAATGGATATATTTAGAACATTCGAGACGTATCAAAACATGGAGGGTATAGTAGAAACACTCATAGATATATTTTTATGTGGAAATTTATCTTACACATGAGGTATATTGTTTCTACGTCAAATACATCCTACCTGCTTTAGTGGCTGCATAGAATAGACTGCCGCTAAGAGGGAGATCGTGGTTCAAATCCCGGTCGGGTGTACTGAGGGTGGGTCTTCCTAAATGGTTTCCCACTTTTCCTCCACGCAAATGTGGGTACACTTCATCTAAATCCAACCTTACTAATTCCTAAAACATTAGAGAAATTAGTACAAATGCTTATAGCCTGAACAAGTAGTACGACCTGGTACTGAAAATAATCCCACTGTGCACCTACGAAATAAACTTGTTTTGAGAGTATACCTGAACTAATATTCATACCTTAGAAATATACTTCAAAAGTATCTTAAACAAAAAAATAAATACGGGATTCAAATTATAAATCAATTAGCTAATGTGCATTAAATAATAACTACAAATTATTACTATTATTATTATTATTATTATTATTATTATTATTATTGTCATTAATGATTTTCGTATATTTTTTATATTCATGAATAAAAACATTCTAATATTTTAAAAGCATAATTAGTTACCTCACTTTTATTGTTTATATTTTCCTCTGCCTGTGGCTTAATTTCCCATTAAAATTTTACTTAATAATCATATTAAGACAGGCAAACACCACAATTTTTTATCAATATTGATATTTAAACTAGGTTCTGTCATTAATATTTTTATATATTGTAGGCCTATATCTGATGGTCTGTTTAGCAAACATAAATCTAAATGAAATATTTTAGTCTAAAAATATTGCAAATAATGAATTAATAAACACAATATTTTCTACTGAAAAAAAAGTAAATGAGCAAATTTATAATAATTTTATCTTCCAAGTAAAATATTTGGTATTAAATAATACACTACACATTTTAAAATTATTTTTTCCATTTATATTACGTTCAAATAAATATATACAACAAACTAAAGTTTATGAGCTAACTAATAGCTTACTTTATCTACTTTTAAATCATATATTTCTGAATAGCCATGTAATATTAAAGAATAATCATGAAATATTAAAGTTTTTGGACAGTCGGCCGATTATTTTTTTATTTATGTAACATTTCTTGTTTCAGGTATTTCGAGGACAGATAACTGAGAGTTGCCAAATTGGGCACTTATTTTTGATAATTGTTTAATTTAATTTAAAAAATATTAAATTATAATATACTGGTACTATAAATCCTCATTGTAAATACAAAATAAAGATGTGTGGATGAACAATATTCTGTCAAAAAGCTGATTTTTCAAAAAGATAATTCCAAATATTATCGGATGGTTGAAAAAGCACGCTATATAACTTCGCCAGATGATTTCATTATGAATCTATGATAAAAGACTGAAGTTGTTTAAATAAATGCAAGCAAAATGTGCTGTAAGAGAATTTACTAGTGTAAAACATAATAAATATTTTTGATAAATTTCTATGTTAAATTTAATTAATTTGAGCTTTATTTAAAATATAGTTTTGTTTAATAGGAAACTAAATAATATGATAATAAATAATAAAAAAATAAAAATTGTTCCTCAGAAAGCTAGAGAACTATAGTTTTGTTTTTTCTCTAATATTATAATAATATCTTTAACTTTACTGTTTTAACTATTATATCTTTAACAGGTGTTTATATAACCTAATATTTTTTAGTGTTGGCTCTAAGATGACGGTATATAAAACAATTAAATTATTTAATTACATGCACCTTTTCCAACCAATGTAGTAAATACTTTAAACTAGTTTGATTAATTTTTATGTTAGGTAATTTTGAAACCAAGTTATTTTAAAGAGTTCACTTTTTAAATTCTAAGCAAACTCGAATCGATTATATAAATAGAAGTTAAAATATTTTTTGTTAGTTATTAAATGTTTGTAAAACTATTATATTGGGGCTATTTATAAAACTTTACCCACTAAAATCACTTGGAAACCTGTTTTGTTGCACAAATTTTTGTAACTTTTATTTTATTCTGATAAATAAAGTTACTATATCACAACTAACAATTCTATTACTTCAGATTATCTCAAATGAATGTTGATATGCATTACACTGTATTTCTGTATTACTGGTGGTCACACTGTATGAAATGGTAAATTGGCAACAAAAAAAAAATTTTGTTACCTATTCATAGATGAATTTATATGTTTTTTAAAAAGGATATACAATACACATTTTGTTGTTGACATTGATAGCATTTTATTATTTATTGCTGTTATGTTATAGGTATTTAAAATATATATATAAAAAATGATAGCTGTAGACCATATGACTTGACGTATGAATACGTCAAAGTAAATCTGGTAGCTTTTCTAAAGATTAAACCCCAGTATAAACCAATTTAAACTAAGGGATAGACCACTTCATTCAGCGTGACCACCAGTACAGAATTTAATTATTTTAAAAATGGTGTGTAGCCCTGCTTCAATTAATATAATAATTCGATATTTTAAGAGTGTGAAAACATAAGGAACAGTAATTAATCAAATTTATGTCTTAAACAATAGATCCACCATATTGTATTAACAAGTTTTGAATGAATGTAATGTGTACAGTCAAAATTCTGCTTGAAAAACCTGATGGAATACTAGTAACTGAACTGTCCTAGCTAGCTCTGTGATAAGAGTCAAAGCGCCAAGATTTGAGTTACTAAAAAATGGCTGGTGATAATATGTAGTGTAACTATTAACTTTGAAAGCTTCCAGTATTTAAATCGTGTCAAATATAACTCAAAACTTCTATTCTTGAAAACAAGAACAAATTAAGAATTCAAGTTATAGCTTGTCTTCGAACAGATGCAATTTAAGATATGACCTACATTCAACACCGTGTTTTAGTTATAACGGTAAACGACCAAAATCTGATGGCTTGAATACCCATATCTTTAGCCACGTTTTAATATTATATTGATATCAATCTTGAGATAATTTTGAATTAGAATTTGCTTTTTATTTCTTCTTCTAGATTCCCAAAGTTAAAACTACATCTGCCAACATAATATTTTAGATCAGCCTACTTGTGGAAGAAATTAAACCTGTCTCAATTTGTGGAACTTGTGCACCCTTCCTAAGAGTTCATACTTGAACGAAACATATATTTAGAACGTGAAACAGAAACAGCTATACATTATTTAATTTACCTTCGCCGAGTGACATTTGAGTAGTAGTGACATATTTGAATAATAAATGGTTGCTATAGTTTCTCTTTTAAATAAGGCTTTCAACAAGAAGAACATACTTTCAGGTGAATATTATTTCTATTAATATTAATGTAATGAGTTTAACCATGATTTTTGATACAAAAAATATATAAATATTGCCAATGTGTTTTTTAAGTAAAACCTTGTATATGCATTGGTGAACATGCAGGCATAAACGTGGAGCTAGTCTAGTATGGTTCGTCGAGGAGGTTGGGTTTCGAACACTGCCTTATTGTGATGAGTGTGGACAAGTTTTTAATAGGAGTGATAACTTACAGCGACATGTTTCCTCACATAGTCGGGAGGTGAAGTTGTTCGAGTGTAATAAATGCAGAAAAATATTTTCACGGCGGGATAATCTATTACGACACAAGATAAAGGAACTGTATTGCAACATGAGCAACATCACTGGGGAATGTTTCCGACGTTTCAAAGTCAAGAGAGCAGGAATCTATTGAGAATCTCGATGTCGATGAAGATTACGACACCTGTAATTTTTCAGAAGCTTTGAATGGTACAGTCAAAATCATCAAGATCTCTCCCTCGAAAGACTCGCTATTTTTAGTCTTTATTAACGACATTAAAAGGAAGTTGGAAGCAACTCTTGCCCAAAAACTTAGTGTAATGGGTAATCTAAGATGGTATACATCTGCCCAGGGGCGGATCCAGATCATTTTCACAGGGGGGTCAAGCGGGTCATAATTATAAATAACATAGTTACAATGTATATTCCTGTTTAAAGACATTTAATAGTTTCTCATTCATATTTGATCTTATGTATGTTTTAAACTGTGCTCATCATCTCCTATTTTTTTAAATCAGATAGTTTCTATAAACTATTTGGAGTGACCCTCCTTCAACAATTTTTAAAAAAATTGTTCACTCTAGAAGCTATAGGTAGTCTTCACCTTGAATATAAAAAAAAAATAGATTCTTGTATAAGTGATCCTCACCTAGAAATTCTTTAATTTGGATGCCCCTATAAGCTATTTATAGTGATCACCACCTTAATTTTTTATGATAGTTAGATACCTCTATAAAAAAATCTTTGACGTGGTCTTCCACATACAATATTTAGAAAAATTAATTATTTCAGAAACTAGTCTATTTGGGGTGGTCCTCGACTGAAAATTCTTCAAAATTACATGCATCTAGAAGCTATTTGGAGTTGTCCTCCCCTAGACATTTTTGAAATTTGGATGAACTGGTAGATATTTAGAGCTTTCCTCCTATGACTTTTTCTGCCAGTTAGATGCCTCTAGTCTAGTAGTTATTTGGAGCGGTCTTCTCTGGCAAATTTTTGACAATATAATGTATCTAGGAGTAATTTGGAGTTTGATCTAAGGACTTTTTCAGCTTCATATTCAATAATATCGAAGGATTTGAAAACTATCTGGAGGGGTTTATTCCAGGGGGGTGGAGTCTCCCACAGTTCCGCCGCTCTTCTGTCCACACATTCGCTATATTCGGTAATCGTGGATGAACTGCTCTCAAGTCTTCTTTGATGTGTGGTATTCTACTGCCTCTATGCGGAACAAGGTTCGTTACTCACTATGTACGACAAATATTCTTACATGAAAACAAATATTTTTTCCACACTTGCCTGAGTCATGTCGAAAATTGAATAAACGTGGATGAATAACGAACGTGTGGACTCGGATTAAGAGATGTCTGCTCCAAAAAAGATAAAAAAATATTATAATTTATCTGTGTTGTATTTTCTTTCTAAAATTTGAAATTTAATTTTGTTTTTTTTATTAGTTTTCTAACTTTCATAGGGGGGTCAACTGACCCTTTGACCCCCCCCCCCCCCCCTGAATCCGCGCCTGCATCTGCCTGTGTAGAGTACTCTTGAGTTGGAGGGGAGGGATAGGAAACAATCACTCCTTACTTTCGCAGTAAGTGTATCGTCACTCTAAGTTCTGACGCATTAAAATTGCAGATTGATGGTGCACGCACTTACATGATTGAAGCAGCTTCTTCTTTCCACCACAAGGGAAGTGGTTGGTCTGAGGACCGTATGAAATACTTAGAACTTAAACTAGCTAAATATATTCCTCTGGCTGCTTCCAGCTATATTCCATTACCAGAAGAGTTGAGAAATAAACTTGCCCTAATTAATATAAGAAATTCTGTTCTAGCACTTCTATACCCAGCTGACAACCACGCTAATCGAGTGAGTGTATTTCACTGGAATGAAAACTAAATATAGATAGTATTGAATATCCTGTGCAAATACCACAAATAGCCAAGTTTTAAAAACAAAAAAACGTATCTATTAATGTGTATGGATACCAAGGGGAAATATTCCCTTTAAGGATAACTAAGGTTAGTCGTGAAAATCACGTGGATTTGTTGTTTCTTTCAAATGTGGATGGAGGACATTATTGCTTTATTAAGAACTTGAGCAGATTGCTAAGCTCACTAACCAATTAAAATAGTGAATCATACTATTGCAAATATTGTTTGCATAGATTATCTAAAGAAAATCTCAGGGACAAGCATAGTGAACAGTGTGCTGATTTCGATGCTCAGAAGATACAGATGCCTGAGGAATAGGATAAAATATTGAAATTTTCAACACATAAACATATGCTAAAAATCCCGTATGTGATCTATGCAGATTTTGAGTGTTTTAGTATTAAAATATCAGGGTATGCACCTAATCCCGATCAATCATCAACTACAAAAATGACGAAGCATACGCCATCAGGATTTGCATATGTAATAGTCGATTCCGAAGTTAAATGTGTGAAACTTCCTGTTGTCTACAGTGGTGAGAATGTTGTGGATACCTTTCTTCATAAACTTGTTGAAGAAGAAACCACAATCATTGAGATGAAGAAAAATGTTGTCTCTATGCTCATCACCCCTGAACAAGAAAATTAATTTATTTCGTCTAGCGTATGTAGTATCTGCGAGAAGGAGTTGGGTCAAGACCGCGTCCGTGACCACTGTCATCTCAGTGGGGCTTATCGGGGTGCAACTCATAGTAAGTGCAATATTCAGTTTCAATATACCAAGCGAATACCCGTCATATTACACAATTTAAAAAATTATGACGCTCATATTATCATGCAGAAAATTGGGAAGTTTACAGACAGAAGCATATCATGTATTACAAACAATATGTAGAAGTATATCACGTTTTCAGCATAGGATTTGCACAGGAATTTCAAAACAGTTTACGCAGTGGCCTTAGAGGGTACCGTATAGTCGACAAAAATTGGTTCAAGACATGGTGGATTAGCCATTATCATCAGGTTTCACACTTCTTAGGGATCCTTAAGATGAACCATGGGCTTCACTAATAGTGGCTGACAAGGAAAAGCTAGCTAATGGAAAAATTAGATATAAGTACTAAGTTTATTATCGAGCACTAACATTGGTAAAAACACCAGACGTATACACACTACCTAAAATCGTATAAAAAGTTGATAGATTAGGAGCTTGTAAGTACTTTACAGGGCTGGATTTAACTTCAGAATTACACGCGTTAGCAGTAAACCTAGAAGATAGAGCCAAAACTCATTTCATTACAGAAACAAGGGTTTATAAATACTTACGATTACCTTTTGTTCTTCAAAACGACCTTGCTACGTTTCAAAGGTTGATAGAGATAGTCTTACGTGGTTTGATCACCACGCAAGGATTGATATTTTGGATGACATCCTACTTTTTTCAGTCTACTTTAAATAGCATTTAGAAAGACTTAAAGCAGTTTCCGGAAGATTAGGAGGAGAAAATTTATCAATTTCTTTAGAAAAATAGGCAGTTTAATACTATTTAAACAGCGTAATTAGGACAAAATAAGTAAGTCATATTGACTCTACAAAATACGTCTGATGGACGTACAAAATAAGTAAGTTATATTGACTATACAAAACACGTCTGATGGACGTAAAAAATATGTTAGTCCTATTGACTAAAAAAAAATTACATTGTCATAAAGACAAATTCAACAAGTCTGAGGGACTTGGGAAATAACAGAATACTTGAATTAATTGATGGGTTTCCCTAGGCGTTGAAGCGGTGACTCTCACGCCCTAACCGTCAAGGTCAGCCGTTTATTCTACAGGTGCTGGAGCAGAGTTTCCTTCTTCGAAGAAATACAAGTGATGAACTACAAAAATGTACCTAGGAGTTTCTCCTTGACCAGCAAATAGGGCACCGTAAACAAATGGAATAGGAACAAAGGAGGGAAAGGAGTTTAGTGACTGTGGAGAAAGATTTGCCAAGGAAGTCCGCTAGGGGCGTAGTGGTCATAGCTCGTGGCGTCGCTAGCGATGAACCAAGGACCGTCTGGTCTTTTTTCAATGTTGAGATCAAGAGGTTAGACGTGCGTTGAATCTGACACGCCTATGCTTCCGCCATGCTAGTAGAACAGTTGGTGAAAGTATGGTGACCATATCCGGGAACATCCGCGTAATGTAAGTAGAATCCAGACTATATTATTTCTAAATATATCAGTATTAATTATCCTCTTCTGATTCCCTTATCGTAATATAGAATTTTATGTGGATTATGGTTTGTAGATGTCCTTTTGATTTAAGTGACATGCTAAACCTTGAATGATGTTGCAATGGGTGACTGGCGCAGACAAGAATAGATCACTGGGTCATTGACCGAGTTAATCTAGTACCAAGTGACGTCACTCGTGGGAGGGAGGGGTGAATATGTAGGGGGCCCGCTTGGTCGTCTATTTATAAGCGTTTGTAGAACGGTTAAAGATGGACAAGTTACAGCAATTGGTAAATATTGTTGACGCCATGCAGACCGTAAAATTGTGTGATCTATCCGTTAATCTAAAGTACTCGGTGGATAAATTAAAAGCTGTTAATACAAAGTTTGGGAGACGCCTAATAGCCTATCTAGATGGCAAGTTTTGTATATTTTTACCATGTCGTTTTGGTATTCTAATAGATGAAGACGTGTACGAGCTTAATAACGAAAAATTGGTATTTACCTGCGCTGGAGTAAAACCCGGTTCACCTACCATTGTGAACTTTGAACGTGTTTAATAGTCAAGCAGTTAACAACAAAAACAACATCGGGCAGCTGGGCAGTTAATACATCTACATCTTATCGCACGGTGGATCCTACAAACCATACAGCACGTTTAGCGATCAGGTACTCTCACCATGTTTAGAACCGGCTATATTAATTTAAAGTTTGTGGGTAATATGATTGCGGGTCGTGCCTATATTACTGTAGAAAATATTCACAGTGTGGCTGTGAGCGATAGACATATAATTTACAAAGTAGTGAACCAAGACAGAGAGGAGCGAGGCTACATCGAGTTCTCAGACTCTACCTGTTACACGATAAAAGCAACTGAACTACTACCTTACGAGAGAATCGAGGAAATTTACCTGTGTGATATGACATGTGCTGTGTACAATTTCCGCCAAGGGGACATTGTGGCCGTGTTGCCCAGGCCTCCACCACCCTTCTGAGCTCCATACCACCCAACACAACCCTTCACGACGCCTCAGCCTCCACCCCCAGCCCCAGAGTCACGAGCGTACCCACCACCAGAGTCACCCGAGTAATCACCGCCAGAGTCGTCCACCTACCAGACATCAGAGTACTCACAGCCAGAGTCACACGAGTGCCCACCGCCAGAGTCTTCTGCCTACCAGTTATCAGAGTATTCACCGCCAGAGTCGGCCGTCTAAAAGACATCAGATTAAGCAGAGTCACCCACGTGCCCACCACCAGTGGAGGAGGTAAAATCCGAAGAACCCGTAAATCTCGAGGATTTAACAATGTACAAAACTTATTTGTTAAAATTATGAGTGAAACGCCCGATGACTACATAATCGGTCTAAACAGTTTCGGTAACGTCTTACGTACAAAGTCTGCCTATTATTTGGATTGTAAGCGATTTAAATATAAAGCACGCTGTATGATATATCTCGGAGGATAAAGTGTGAGGTTTAAAAGTGAATTAATAAAGTAGGTGAGCTCATGTTTTCTTAGCACTCTGATGACGTCATCGGAGCTAGCGGAGACATTATGAAAAAACGTCAGAGGGTGAACGCAGTTTGTGTGTAGAGGGCGTTGCCTCTTAAGCGAGAGTGCTTTTTTCTTCCAGGGATATTTCTTTCGCTGCATCTCCAATTGCCATTATGTCATTTTAATACGGCATTTGTAAGGGGGCCTACGCAAAGCTCTCCAACCTTATTCGACACAAACATCAATGTCATCAAACACCTCAAAATACTGCTCACCAAGATGCCTGTTAGGACGAGGAGGTATTGTGCAATGCGTTAGACCTGATCAAGAAAGAGGCATACAACCATGTCAAGTGATTAAACGAACTTGAGAAAAACAAAAGTTATAACGTTTTGCTATCGGAAGAGAGCACCAATGAGCCGAACGTTATTGTGCTTGAGGGTGTTAAATGGTTGCCAGGTAAAAACTGTGGAGACATTGTCAATATGCTTTCTAGCGCCTCTCAGCGTGTCCTGAGCTATTTTGGAGGTGACTCATAACCATTTTCTAGATGGTAAAAATGATATTCTCTTCTGATTTTTTTTATTAAGTAAAAGAGTTATTATATGTTTTTTCTTGCTATTACCATTATATAAATTATGTTTCACTCTAATCTTAATTACTTGTATTGGTCAGAAGACATAAATAATATTGCTGATTGTAAAAAAATCACTCTATGTTGTTGTTGTTGTGGCTTAACGTTATGAATCTTCTAAACTAATTAATTGTTGATTGTCAATAAAAAAACTAGCAATAAAAAGTTGTTATTATTTTTTTAATCCCTAGAATATGTTGGTTGGAGTATCCAAGACAAGAAGGAGATGGCAACATTGCATTTTATTTATAAATTGTTGTGACTTTAGATTGCTACCCAAAGAGAAAGTAAAAGGATTTAATTGCTTTATTCTGAACGTTTCAACTTATCCCTAATGTTTGAAAATTAGCTTCTAAGCTAAATAAACTTGTATTTATACTATAGGAGAAGGGGTGTTTGGGTGTAGACATTAAAACACAAATATAATAGATTATAATATTTATTCATTTACTCAAATAAAAAGTTTTAAAATATAGATCACACACCATTAAAATTATATTTGGAATATTTATTTACACAAATCAAAGTTTTTACAAATATATCTCATATCATGAAAAGTATATATGGAAAAATATTTATTTACAAAAATCAAAGTTTATACAAATATATCTCATAACATAAAAGTATACTTGGAATATTTATCCACACAAATAAAAGCTTTATACAAATATATCTCACATGGTGAAAAGTATACTTGGAAAAATATTTATTTACGTAAATCAAAGTTTTTACAAATATATCTCATAACACAAAAGTATACTTGTAATATTTATATACACAAATCATAGTTTTTATAAATATATCTCACACTATGAAAAGTATACTTGGAATATTTACTAACACAAATCAAAGTTTTTACAAATATATCTCACACCATGAAAGGAATATTTGTAATATTTACTTACAAATATATCTCACACTATGAAAAGTATATTTGGAATATGTGTATACACAAATCAAAGTTTTTACAAATATATCTCACACCATGAAAAGTATACTTGGAATATTTATTTACAAATATATCTCATTCCACGAAAAATATACTTGGATTACTTGGATTATTTATTTACACAAATAAAAGTTTTTATAAATATATCTCACATCTTGAAAAGTATACTTAGAATATTTATTCACAAATATATCTCACACCACGAAAAGTATAATTTGAATATTTATTTACAAATATATCTCACCCCCGAATAGTATACTTGGAATATATATTTACACAAATATAAGTTATAGAAATATGGTTCACGACATGAAAAGTAGACTTGTAATATTTATTTACAAAAAACGATAGTTATAAAATATATATTATGGAAACAATAATCAATTTCTTTAGCTTGTAGCGGGAATAGTGGCCTCAGTAATAAATTACAAAGTCCAGTTTAAAGAGTATTTGAATATATATACAGATGGTTTCAATTTAAAATATGTACAAGGAAAAAGATAAAATTGACTAGAATTAAAATATATATACAAACAACTTATTCTTTTTGACTAAAAATAATCAGGTAGGTGAAGGATTGTACAGGCGGATAAAAAATATAAAGAAGTGTCCCGGGTCCATAAAATAAATCAATAAAAAATATGCGTGGTTTCATGCAGAAAAAAAATATGAAAAAATCTCAAATCTTTGAAAAATGGTATATCATTGGAACTGTCAGGAGAGAAAGAAAAAAAGATGATTATTCAGCCCGTCTAAATGATCACCTTTTAGTCGTGGCGAGTGCGTTTACAAGGACTCTGATACCCAAACGGCAACGTATTATAATCATCGGTTATCCACCATTTGCTGTACAATGGCCGGTAGACTTTATTCTGCGAAACGGTAAATACAGTCGCAAGACCTTTTCTTACAATTTTGCGTGGTATATGTATGTATATTTCCGCGGTATGTTCGGTGAACATCGCTTTCAAAACGTCAAAATTAACGTCGTTCCTGTTGCCGTAGTTTATGTTGATCCTGCGAACTTTGCACAATGTTTTTGTTTTAACATGATCGCCACCAACACAAACTCGGTACGCGTAATTCTTGGTACCACCAGATACAAAGGCGCAAATGTAGCTTCCCGGACCGTAATCTTGAAGTTCGTCAGGTAGGTCCCCTAACATGTCTCCGGTCGGTGGACTCCAATCGCCGGGGTGTTCCGTGAATAGAACGCTATCTGTATTGTGATACAAAACTCGGTTCTTCAATTTTTTAAGGATGCTGTATAAGTGCAGCCTAGCCATATCAGTCGTTTAGCATGCCACTGCCACACTCGTGTTAGGGTTAGGGCGCAGCGCGTCACACGCATTCATGTAATTGAGGAACATAACATCATCATTACATCAAAGATGCTGTCCACGGTGATGTACGGATCCGTCAGGTTCTTGTGGATGCCCCGATAGTCGTTGACAATGGCTACGTGTGGTGAATCGGGTCTTTGCCCAAACTTTCCCCATAACGAATTTAAAAAGAGTTTAGACAGAGTGCGGAGACCAGGGTTTTTAAAAACATAGCCAAAATCGAGTTTTACCCCTTCTCTTTCCTCATAATTTTGAATTTAAGTTAAATTCTCATCTTGTGAGGTACACCACTCTGGCCATCCGCTGGCTTCTTGTTTGATTTTCAAAAAACTATCAATATACCCGTGAAACAACCCGCCAGAACGTGTCTGACGATCGTGAACAGACACATTGTACTCTCACACTTCGTGTACAGCTTCAACGGTGTAGACTTTCTCAACGGCTTTCCGGATATTGTCAATCACCCAGACGCCTGTCAACCAGCTATATTTTTTGTCGTTGTGCTGATACGCGCATTGGTTTTTGTCCTCTCCGCATTTCCTGCACTAGATGAATATTAATTTGTCATGCTACCGTGTAGGAAATACGGGCATGAATAAATCCCACGGAGGCGTCACTGTAACTTTGGCTATGCCTTCTACTTGATCTATAGACAGACAATTTGGTTCCAAGTGAATTTTAGGGTGGCCGATGGGATAGTTTTTGTACTTGCAAACGTAAGGATACAACGAACACACAACCAAATACTTGATCTTCTCTCCACAAGAAAGGTCTGCTTCGTGGAAGAATTTGATACAATTTGTACGACTGCCAAAGAATGCGTCCCTGGCACTGAGGGGCTCCTTGCTGTACACCTCGTGCTGGAGTACAAATTGTTTCAAGTCCTTGTCTGTGCATTTCATTGCATTAAACGTACACTCCTACATCTCTACAACCGTGTAGCCGGCATTCTTAAATTTTTGCAAACAAGCCATGGTCGCTTCATAGCACGTCTCCATGGTCTTGTGGGGACTGTTTTTGATAGGGATGGCCCTGTCGGGATAACAGAGAGGGCACCCGTACAAATAACAGCCCCAGAACTGGAAGACGGTGGTGGTACCTCCAGCTTTACCAAAACGTCGCCCTAACACATATGCCTCGCGGCCGTTGCCCGCATGAAGGATAGAGACACCGCGTTGAAGGGCCTCCCAGCAGAGCCATTGTACGGTGACGTGTGACTGTTGGTCCGAACACCGATAGCCACAATTAGGGATGATACCGATGGTATTTTCCTTAAGGTGACTTCGGCGGTAAACCAACATGGCCACTCCATCGATCGTACACGCCTCTCTGAAAGGATCTACCTTTACTTTTTCAATAATCATGTCTCTAAACTTTAGGCAGGCCTTCGGTAGGATCTTTATACCTTTCACGCAATCAGTTCCAAATCGCGGTTCAAGTCAAAGACATAATTTTCTTTGACCAACGCGTTATAACACTTCTCAAAGTGCTCCTTTCCCTCAACTGACATCTCACCGATGCTGTAGTCCTCCTTTGGCACAAGGGACCTCTACACACCACGTTTTCTTTTTTATTGATAAAATGAGGGAAATGTACCTTGGCCTAAGACTCGTCCAAGCCGAATGTCTTGGCCATCTTGGAAAATGACATCGGGAAAAAGTTCAGCGAGTCAATAAAGGGGAGCGGGCCGTAACGCATGAAAATGATTTTCCCACCTTTCAGTATGAGCTCTGGAGTCCATTATATTACCTCCATCATGTATTTTAAATTAAAATTCCCATCATATCCCTTTGTATTATGGCCTAGGAGTTTGGTATACTTAAATTTTGTAATTTTAATTTGCTCTATAAATCCTAAAAATTAGGCCATTGTGGTATCACACTTGAATATGCGCGTCCTATCGCCCCCACATACGGTGCAATGATGGTCATTTACATCGATATGAAGGCAGGCCTTGCAACACATCTGCGCGACACAGGGGCTAGGTTAGTGCAAGTACGTGTTGACCGCACCTTGAAGAAGCGTTTTTTGTCTGCTTTCAAAATCATAGAATACAAACATGAAAATACTCTTTTCCCGTGAATTCTTGGTTGGAGCTTGCCTCATATAGTAGAAATGACTAAAAGGACGATGGGTCTCGCATACTCTACCAAAAGTCTCATAACAGCTATGTGAATATTCTGCTCTTTCCAAACTGAAAAATTGTCCACAGACCTCACACACATTTTTAACATCACAGACCAGCATGTAACCTCTAAAAGACCAGGACGTTTATGGTTATCAAAACATGTCTGGTTTGTGAACAAACGCCCACAGTCTTTACAGGTCACAGTTCGACCTCCACTGTAGACCACTTTAACGTAGCACTTTTTCCAAGTAGATTCGCATCCGTGCGCATTCTTATTATCAAATGGCACACGGCTCTCGCAGAAACTACGAGCACTTAAATGCGGCTGTCGAAGATGCTATGTCGTCAAAATTGTTTTGCTTATCGTAGTGAAAATACAAATCAACATAACCCTTAAAGGAATGTTCTGGAGGAGTAGACCCCTCATATAGCACATGCCCCCACAACGTACCCTGAACACTATGATTTTGTATTCGGAGAAGTAAGTTTGAAATTGTTTCAGTTCAGTGATACCATCACCTTTCAAAAGATTCACACTGGCATTAAGGCTTAAATTGTAGTGTTTATAAAAGCTATAACGTTTAAATAATGCTAGACGCAAGATTTATCCAGGCAATAACCCACCACAGCCATAGAAGTAACCGAAGATACTCACCGGTGCCCCATTCTTTATTGTGTCCGCCGCGTTCTCTCTCTCTCTCTGAGCAACGACCAACAATCGCGCACTTGTGGGTCAAAACTGATGGAACTAGAGCTGAAGGCACATTGATCGGACTTTTGCAAAGGATGTCGGGAATAGTGATGTTGTGTGACGTCATTGGTGTTACAGTGCTGCGCGCGCCGTAGCTTCTAGAAAGGAATAGGTGCTCTGCACACATATGTTCCGTGTTTTGTTAACCCTTCCCTCTTGTTTGTTGTCTTTCCATTCCTTATGTGTGACCCTTACCACCACCACCCTTTTTGAGTCTGGTTTAACAAATAAATACGGCTGGCATATCGGCGATCAAGCCACTATTGGCGGGATACCGTACTACGGCACATCTACGTGTCCCTAATAATGTAAGCTCTAAATTACTTTTCAGCACTTATATTCCTAAATTTTCTTTCGGCTTGTGTATCATACGTTAAATTTTTATATTCCCTTGTACTATTTTAATATTTTTTTTAAAATATGAAGTCCTTAAAGCTAGAAATGTATTTAATATTTTAATAGATTCCTTTTGGTCTTGCAAAATATTTAAAACTTTAAACTTAGGAAACATTTAATATGTTGATAGTCCTATTTATATTTCTAATAGAATGAAATATTAGAGACGGAAATATTGAGATGTTTAACTTGACAGTGTAATATTTATTATATTTAACATTTTAGAGTACTTCCGGCACAAGAAAAGATTAGAACGTTTGGAACGTTTATTTTTGGGAGTCCTTGGACTTGTGAAATATTTAATATGGTCAAATTTTGGTCTCTTTTAGACTTAGATAATATTTTGAAAGGTATGATTATCGGAGTCTTTTATGACCAGTATAACAATGATTGGATTCAAATCACTGAGTTCTTTTACTTGGGCAATATTTTTTATATTCACTTTGCTAACACTTGAAGCCCTTGTAATCGTACGTATTGCTGATTCTTTTAATGGTCATAACTCTTTTGACTTTAATAATATTTAATAAGTTTAAGGTCCTTATCTTGTTAGACTTGTGCAAGAGAAAGAAAACAATATACCTAATCCTTTAAATTGCTGTAACTTACCATTTGATGTTTTGGATCCTCATCTCATTTTCATAGCTAATAATGTTTAATATAGTTCAATAAACCTTTGTATAATACCGCTAAAATTTGTTTTTATATAATATATATATATATTTATATTTGTCTAATTTATAATTCTTGACTTACCTTTGTTTATAATTAAAACTTCACATTTAACTAACTGCTGATATTTTTTTCTCTCATTAAACTAAGTATTTACTTCCCAAATTTTGGAACTATTCTTTAGCTATTTTGTTGGTCAGTTCCCCTTTTTTGCCTTGCACCATAATTGCTGAGTGGGTTGGCGACACCAGGATCGCATATATTATCTGATAATATATGTTTTTTTGGACGTCCTTTCGGCTCCTCTGCAAATTTCTTGTCCTAATTATTTTATGTATATCTATTGTACGCCTGCCTTAGTCCTTAAGGAGGAAAAGAGGCTACAATCTACAATCCTGCGCCACTCAGCTTTTTCAGAGTGAGCCTGGTAAGGACTTAATCCATGTGATTTTTTTTTTGTATATCATTTATACTTGTGTTTAAAATAAATATTTTTGTTTCATGAACTCATCCTCTGCTATGGACTCCGCCACTGGTACTAGTCGGATCTCTTCCAGATCCGAGGTTTACGCTTTCAAAGGAGAAGAACTCATGGCTGAGCTCGACTTGAGGAATATCCTGTACCCCCGCCCCCGCCCCCCCCCCCAACGCCACCGTAAGCCCAGTTGCAAGCGCTCCTTTCTCAACACCTTAGTAAGTCCAGCGATCCTCTTTCTATTGATTCCGGCTCTGGTATGAGTCAAGTACCCTCACAGCAGCCAATAGAAAATCAGCTAGTAGAAAATAAGCAGGATAAGGGAGAAGTAGCCCCCCCGTTTGCTACTAGTTTGCCGCAGAATACCCTCAACTCTAAGGTTAATTATAATGTGGTAAGGGACTGTTTGAAGGATATTATCACATGTGATGGCCAGTCTAGTTCTGATTTATTTCATTTTCTTCTAGCAGTAGATATAGTTAGTAAGTTAAAATTGGTAGGAGATCCTGAATTTCTGACGTTATGTATAGGGAAAACATCTGGTTTTTTGACTCACGTTATTTCTCAGGGTATTCAGATAGGTCTCCCATGGACTACGGTTAAAGATAGGGCATTGGAATCCTTGGTAAATAAAAGAGAAAGGCTTAGCAACGAGTTTGTGCGCCGCTTTCAACTTCCCGACGAGTCCTTCAGACTGTATATTCTAGCCATTTCCGAAGCGGCGGGTATTTTGAATCTGAACCTTTCTAAAAAGGAAGTAGTAGAACTTATTTTGGAAAATGTTTCCCCCTTAACGCGCAGGCA
Organism: Timema bartmani; assembly: GCA_902151455.1. Classification (NCBI taxonomy): domain Eukaryota; kingdom Metazoa; phylum Arthropoda; class Insecta; order Phasmatodea; family Timematidae; genus Timema; species Timema bartmani. The sequence continues at coordinate 28,815 of CABFWB010003387.1, forward strand.
TTTTGCCTTCGCTTGCAAACCCAGCACCCTCTCTGAGTTATATGACCTAGCTTCTAATATTAAGGGGTCGTTACAAGTGGAGAAGGAGTATTTAAAAGCCCATCCGGCTTGTAATTATAAGAGGCCTACTTCTATGGGAAATTTACCCCCCTTCTCCCCGCTGTACCCAGACAGTTTAGGCCCTCTCCTCTGTTAAAACAGGGAGCTCCCTCCAATCTTAGAATCAAGCCCAGTGTTTTCCCAGATTTATCTAAAGATAGATGTTTTCGCTTCCGTCATCTAGGGCATTATCAGCGCCAGTGTCAGTTGGAAATCTTATAATGCGTGGTGTTAGTGGAGGTCTCGCTGCGCGCCAGAGTAGGAAGAGCTACCTCCCCCTCCCCCCCACCCCCGTCTGTGCTTCAAATGTCCATAGGATTGTATTCTGGGTATGCCTTGTTGGATACAGGATCTTGTGGGTCCTTTATCAGTCTTGAATTGCTCGAGAAAATTAAGGGAAATAGTCATTATAAATTAGAAGTGATTGAACAGAAACCATTTGTAGTGGGAAACGGTAGTTTGTTGGTTGTTGACAAAAAGGTTACGTTGTCCAAAAATATATGTGGTTTTTCATGGAAGAGGACCATGTTTTGTCTACACTCTATTCCCTATGAGGTCATTTTGGGGAACGACTTTTTATGGCAGACGGGAGCTACATTGAATTTATCACGTAGAGAGTTGTGTTTTGAATTCTCTCCTAGAGTAAAAATCCCCATATGTAATATTTCTACTAGTCCTTCCCTTTTTTGTCAGAGTAGCTATGAGGAAGCCGTCCATAAAGTTATTGCGAAGTTCCCGGACGTTATCACTACTAGGTTAGGGAAGTGTGATGTTTTGCCTTATAGGATTGTTATGGAGGATGATATCCCCGTTAGATCTGGACCTTATTCTTGTGCCCCCCTAAAATGGAGATCTATCGGCAAATTATCTATGCTCTTGAGGTCAAAGGTGTAATTCGCCCCTCTAAATCCCCATATGCCAGTCCGGCATTCATTATCCCGAAGAAGGGAGAAGGATACAGGTTGATTGTTGACTACCGTAAGGTAAACAAAAAGATCCAATTTGACCCCTATCCTATGCCAAGCATAGAATCCACTTTTCAGCACTTGGGTAGAGCTAAGGTGTTTAGTGTAATTGACCTGAATGCTAGCTTCTTACAATGTTCACTTACTGAATCTTCCAAGAAATACACTGCGTTTGTAACACCCTGGCAGCAATACGAGTTCAATCGAGTACCCCTTGGCTGTAGTATTGGAGGTCAAGCGCTGAGTCGCGTTCTCGACCACGTCCTTTCTGATCTTAAATATAAGCATGTGTTCAATTACCTTGATGGCATTTGCGTCTATAGTGACAGTATCGAGGATCATGTTGGTCATCTGGAAACTGTGCTGAGTCGCTTGCGTAAAGTGGGCTTAACCGTGAATCCTGATAAGGTTGTATGGGCTAAGCTCTCTATTAAGTATTTGGGCTATGTGATCTCCTCAGGGAATTTGCTTATTCATCCCGAGAGGATTAGGCCCATCATTGATTACCCTCCTCCTAAGAATCTCAAAGGTGTCATGAGGTTTATTGGCATGTGTGCCTATTACTCCAGATTTATTCCCATGTTTTCTGTTATTGCCGCACCCCTTAACTCTCTCAAGATAAAGGGAGCCGTATTTTGTTGGGGTGAAGCCCAATCCCGAGCCTTTAATGACCTCAAACAGAAGCTTATCTCTCCTGAGGTATTGCTTATGCCTGATTTTTCTATCCCCTTTCTACTTCATGTTGATGGGTCATCAGTTGCTCTGGGGGCTGTTTTGTCCCAGAGGTCGCCAGAGGGTGTCTGACCGGTTTCCTTTGCTAGTCGAACACTCAGAGACGCTGAACGGAGATACAGTTCCTATGAAAAGGAATGCCTTTCCTGTGTCTTTGGTGTCGAGCGGTTTGCCGACTACCTGGAGCAAAGGGAGTTTGAGATTTATACCGACAATATGGCTCTTGCTTGGATGTGGCGACATCCCAAGCAGCTGGGAAAGATAGGCAGATGGGTGTGGAGGTTATCCCGCTTTAAATTATCCAAACATCATTCTTCTGGTAAACACAATGTGACCGCTGATGCGTTGTCACGCATGGCGGAAGACCTAGACCCTGTAGGTTCTGAGGAGGTTGAAAATAACAGTTGTGTCAACCATTCTATCCATGAATCTTTTGTGTCCATTAACCTTCCGATAGGCGCACGTATCCATCAGATACGGCCAGTTTGAGTTAGCTCCTGTTTCTTGGAAGTCAGAGGGAGTGGGGATTCCAACTCTCAGCTATTCTTCCACCCCCACCAGACCAATCGGCAGTCTTCTTCGGACCTCTGTAATGTTGACCTTGGTTCCGATATAGCCTGTGCCGTATACGACAGATACGCGCGACCGCTCTTGTAAGTTTTTAACACTTTCTTCATTTTAATTTAAACTTGCAATAAATTTTATACTAATAGCATCAAAAGTATTATTACATGTTTTGTTTTGCAAATTTAATTGTTCCCTAGAGACGTTTAGATGTTATTCTATTAATAATAATTATTTTGATATACAGAAACAGTTAATATAATCCAGCCAATTGTAGAGAACACAAAAAACTTTAAGGCTATCATATGGACTAAAAATAATTTTTATAGCAGTTTACGCCCGTAAGACTGAGTCTAAATAAATGCTTAAATATATACTTGTTAAGCTACTTTTAGTTCGTGTGTGTTTTATGGCCTGCGGTGAGATCAACCTAGACGCGTATCTGTAAGATACGCGCGACCATCCGCGAACCTTTAGGAGGGCGCACCTATCGGAAGGTTAAAGATCATCAAGATAATGATCCGTGGTGTAGGGACATTGTGGAAAGGATTCAGAGAGGTGAGAAAGTGGGGTTATTTGAAATGTTTAAAGGTTTATTAGTGGTCTGTAATAATAGAGGAAAGGGGAGAAAGATTGTAGTTCCCCTTGCCATCCGCTCCATGTTGCTTAAATATTTTCACAACGCCGCCTTTGGAGGTCACTTGGGAGTATTGAAAACCTTCCGCAAAATTTCACAAGAGCTTTTTGGACCAGCCTTTATAATGATGTGAAATCGTGGGTTAGCCGGTGTGACGATTGTCAGAAGGCTAAACCAGCACAGAACTCCCGCGTTGGGCTACATTCGGCCGATGTCGCTCAACGTCCTTGGGAGAAGGTCTTTGTGAATTATATTGGCCCTATTACTCGTTCTTCACAGGGAAATTCTTGTATTTTGGTGCTTGTTGATGCGTTTTCTAAATTTGTCTTCTTAATACCCCTCCATGACATGAAAGCGACCACCACTGTGAACGCATTGTGTAGGCGTTTTTGGACATTCTTTGGAGCCCCTCGCACCATCGTTAGCGATAATGGCCCATTTTTCAAATCGACTATTTTTAGGGATATGTGTTTTGGGTGGTGGATCCGTCACATCACTACGAGTCCCTACCACCCTGGCCCTAATCAGGTTGAACGGTTCAATAGGAACCTGGTTATTGCCCTCACTATCTTTCACCATCAGGCTCATAATAAATGGGACCAAGAGTTGGAGTTCCTTAAGCTCGCTTTCAACTCAGCGTTCCACGACGCTATTAGGTCCTCCCCGGCTTCTGTTTTTTTTGGTAGAGAATTGAACCACCCCCTGTTAGGTATTTGGGACATCAATCCCATATTTGATGAGAGCAGTGAAGTTCCCCATGCTGAGAAATGTAGACTAGCCCTAGATAATTTGAAGAAAGCCCAGCGTAGGGTAGCCGCGAGCTATAATAGAGGCAGGATCCCTGTCCCCTTTGTGATTGATGATACCGTCCTATGCAAGGAATTTCCTCAGAGCTCCGCCATTGAGAGAACTTCCGCAAAATTATGCCAGAAGTGGAGTGGTCCATGGCAGATTGATGATTTTCTTACCCCGTTAACTGTTCTTTTGACCAACATTGAAGATGAAGGTATTTCCAGGAGGGCTCATGTAAGCCACATTAAAAGTATACCACCAAGAGTCACTGGGTAGTCACTGTGTAGTCCCTGTATTTGTGTACTTATTGTCCCCTTGTCGTACTCCGGAGTACATAAATAAGTTAGTATATAAGTAAGTTAGTACATAAATAAGTTAGTACATAAGTTAGTACATAAGTAAGTTAGTACATAAGTACGTTAGTACATAAGTAAGTGGATAAGTGTCATCTCTGTCTTGTATATTATATAAAAAAGTCACTTTAATATGTTTATATGGTTTTTTATCGTGTTTATTTATTTATGTATATAGATAGTCGTATGAGTATATACATGAGTATGAAACTTTGGTCAAGAAAATCTCCATAGATAATGACAGGAATAGTGTAATAGAAATATAGGTATTCATTGGTATAAAATACATGGAACTGCTGGTGTTTTTTTTGTTTGTTTTTTTGTGCAGCTCAGAGGGGACTTCTACTCCTGACGTAGTCCACTCCCTGTTTCCTTCCTTATATGTGTGGCGAGTAAGAGGCAGCAAGGCATGTGGAATCGTCAAGAAAAGTTCGGCAAAGCTAGAATCCCTAACGGCAACTTGGCGAGGCTGGACCGGTGAAGCAGAATGGAACGTGGGATGGTGCCAGAGAGCGAGCGATGCTATGGACCTGGCCGAGAAAGGGAGAGCGGCTGATACACCACCCTCGATCATCCCTGGAGGCGATGGTCAACACATCGCCCTTCTGTCAAGGAGGCAAGAGTTGTAGCGTTTATAAAAGCTACAACGTTTAAATAACGCTAGACGCAAGATTAATCCAAGCAATAACCCACCACAACCATAATAGTGACCGAATATACTCACCGGTGCCCCATTCTTTATTGTGTACGCCGCGTTCTCTCTCTCTCTCTCTCTATCTCTCTCTCTCTATCTCTCTCCGAGTAACGACCAACTATCGTGCACTTGTGGGTCAAAACTGATGAAATTATAGCTGAAGGCACATTGACCGGACTGTTGCAAAGGATGTCGGGAATAGTGATGTTATGTGACATCATTGGTGCTACAGTGTTGCGTGCGCCGTAGCTTCTAGAAAGGAATAGGTGCTCTGCACACATATGTTCCATGTTTTGTTACCCCTTCCTCTTGTTTGTTGTCTTTCCATCCCTTATGTGTGACCCTTACCACCCCCCCCCCTTTTTGAGTCTGGTTTAATAAATAAATATGGCTGGCATATCGGCGATCAAGCCGCTTTTGGCGGGATACCGTACTACGGCACATCTACGTGTCCCTAACAATGTATGCTCTAAATTACTTTTCAGCACTTATATTCCTAAATTTCCTTTTGGCTTGAATATCATCCGTTAAATTTTTATATTCCCTTGTACTACTTAAATATTTTTTTTTAATATGAAGTTTTTAATGCTAAAAATGTATTTAATATTTTAATAGATTCCTTTTGGTCTTGCAAAATATTTAAAACTTTAAACATAGGAAACATTTAATATGTTGATAGTCCTATTTATATTTCTAATAGAATGAAATATTAGAGACGGAAATATTGAGATGTTTAACTTGACAGTGTAATATTTATTATGCTTAACATTTTAGAGTCCTTCCGGCACAAGAAAAGGTTAGAACGTTTGGAACGTTTATTTTTGGGAGTCCTTAGACTTGTGAAATATTTAATATGGTCAAATTTTGGTCTCTTTTAGACTTAGATAATATTTTGAAAGGTATGATTATCGGAGTCTTTTATGACCAGTATAACAATGATTGGATTCAAATCACTGAGTTCTTTTACTTGGGCAATATTTTTTATATTCACTTTGTTAACAATTGAAGCCCTTGTAATCGTACGTATTGCTGATTCTTTTAATGGTCATAACTCTTTTGACTTTAATAATATTTAATAAGTTTAAGGTCCTTATCTTGTTAGACTTGTGCAAGAGAAAGAAAACAATATACCTAATCCTTTAAATTGCTGTAACTTACCATTTGATGTTTTGGATCCTCATCTCATTTTCATAGCTAATAATGTTTAATATAGTTCAAAAAACCTTTTTATAATACCGCTAAAATTTGTTTTTATATAATATATATATATATTTATATTTGTCTAATTTATAATTCTTGACTTACCTTTGTTTATAATTAAAACTTCACATTTAACTAGCTGCTGATATATTATTTCTCACTAAACTAAGTATTTACTTCCCAAATTTTGGAACTATTCTTTAGCTATTTTGTTGGTCAGTTCCCCTTTTTTGCCTTGCGCCATAATTGCTGAGTGGGTTGGCAACACCAGGATCGCATATATTATCTGATAATATATGTTTTTTTGGACGTCCTTTCGGCTCCTCTGCAAATTTATTGTCCTAATTATTTTATGTATATCTATTGTACGCCTGCCTTAGTCCTTAAGGAGGAAAAGAGGTTACAAAATCTTCTGCTTTGTATTTTTGAATAAGATGACCTATTTTGATTTGTTTAGCGGTGTTAACGTCAATGCATCCTGGTTCTCTTTTAATGTTAAATATAGCTTTGGCGGCAACCAATGAACGGGAAAGACAAAGTGTATCATTGCCATTTGGAATCGTAATGATCCCTTGGTTTTATGGATATATGTACTAACGGTAGAGAGTTTATCATATTTATGACTATCCCTCCCGCGCGGCTCTTTAAGGTGGTGTAACTTGACTTACAAGGGGGACGAAGTGAGGAACGATGCATTGCTTTGTAACACTTGTTCTTCATTAGAGAGCACGGCCTTCACGTCAAGCTGATCTGCCCGCCTAAATGAGACAAATACAGGTCTTGACGCGGGGTCTGTGTTGACAAATAGTAGACCTACGTGATCCTCGGCGCTAACTCCATGATCCTGGAGATGTCCTAGCAAAGCATTGATTTGCTCCTCGAGCTAGACGTCGATCGCTCTCTGGCGTCCTTAATTGTACGATCAATTCACGGACGACATAAGAAAACGCTTTGATTGCTTAATTCTCTCTTCGACGATTCGAAGAGGAAGGGCTTGGGACAAAGCTCCACCAACCTGGTTTACCAGGCCACTAATTGCCGAAGATGGTCCCGCTGTCACCACCACCAAGGGTTGCGGGAGGACCGTGGATCCCGTCTGCCTCGCCACAGCCTGGGCTAAAACACCGTTTCCCTGTCTTGGTGTTGGTGCTCCTACGGTGGGGTGAAGGGGTCTCATAGCCGGCAGCGGCGGTAGAATGGAGTTTCCATTTTTAACCTCCATTTGAACTATAACACAAAAGCACGTGTCAAAGTAAACACTTTAAATATAATTGTTCCAAACATACGCGTATTTTTTCTCTTTAAAATTATACCACAAAATATAATATACTTTTCAATTTCAAACTACTTTCGGTATTAATATAATATTTTGTTTTAGTTTTTCTTAATCATAACAAACCAACATTTGCAAAGTGTGTGTAATAAATACACTTGAACCCTAGAACATGTACAAAATACAATTCAGGTCAGTTAATTTATCACTTTGAAAGGTTAAACCTATATTTTCACGCCTGCCAGAGAATCAAACCCGGGACCCATGGATTAACAAAAAAAAATATAGGGTTTTTCTCTCTTTAATAATCAGTTAAGGCAACAATATAATTTCCCCTGTTAATCATTATTCCAGTATATACTTAAAACAGATTATAACACTAGATCTAAACTACCTCCGTTTTAAAACCATATAATTGGGTAGCAAATAGCAATTTATTTTTTTGCCGCTCTAAATTGAATTGCAATGCCATCTGTTATTTCGATAAGTAACCAAGTTTACCACTAAAATTTTTTTCGACTTGCAATGATATCTATTATTTCGATAAACAACCAAATTTACCACACAGCGCTAATGATTGAAGAAATCTAGTTTTAAATAAGTAATTGGGGGAAAACAAATCTCAACACAAATTGGTAGAAATAGCTATTGATGTTAGAGTGGTAATTTTTAATGGTCAAAATTAAGTTTTCTCTTGGTAGGAATATTTTTGTATTAGTATTAAATAAAGCCTTTTTTTCATTGTATATTATAATTTAATTTAAATCCGTTACTGTTTTTCAACCTAAAGCTCGGGTCACTTTTATGCGCATAACTTAAAGATTAGGACATCCACAAATCCGGCCTGCTGTCTGTTAATTTATCAGACAAACATTTTTTAGCCGTGTTGGGAATTGAATCCGGGACCGATAGTTTATTATATAGAATTGTATCGAATGCATTAAGGTGACGGTTGAATTTGATCCAACACATTGTAAACACGGCTAAAGCAAAAATTATAATTTTCTCTCTCTTTTCTTGTCTGTACCATTAATATAAGAGCTAATATTCTCAAATGGTCAGCTGACAAAATTTTCGAAACAACGCTGGTTTGGGGGAAGAAAGGACATGGATAGATCTTGCGTAATAAGCTGCCTATAACCGAACTAATGGATATATAGTATTGTTACTTGTAGACGGTACATTTTTATAAAAATTTAAAACATGTTCTATGGTAATTAAAGAGCCGCTTACTTACACATAAGGCAATCAACTGCGTCCAATCCGTTGCAAACATCAAGCAGGTTGTTTCTCGCATCTCCAGAGACTAATAATGGGGCAAGAAGTTTTGAAAATGTGACAGGTGGCAATGCGTTGACTTTCTCAATAATATGACCCATTACAGAATGCACCTCCAAATCAGTGCTTTCTGGGAGTGGGGTCCACACCCAAACTGGAACGATCGCTGGGTAGTGGGGATGCCCCCATTCACTGGTCGATGACAATGAAGGTGATTATAAATCGTCGTCAAGCGGCCTTGATCCTACCGGGCCTGCCCCTAGGTAGGCGTACATTCCATTTGGATCCCAGTAATCTACAATTAAATAAATATTTTTGGATTACTATCGTGGGGAAAGAACCACTCGCCAATCACGCTCAAATCTATAGCAGGACGCTAAATACCCATGGACCAGTCGCCATCCACCAGGCAAATACCGTCTTCGCTAAATAAAAGCTAGAATGTCAGGGCTACCCGGCGTAACCGACGCTGCAGCTGGAGGGGGTGCGTCTTCTTCTTGATGGTCTGTCAAAGGAACAAACACCGCTGTAAACTAAATACGTAATAAGCAAAATAGTAAAATTAACAAAACGCTTTTAAAATATACTTGAATTTATCCAATTTTCCAGCGTGTCGAAACACATTAGGAAGTTTACTAGCCACAATTATCAATAGCAATGACCTAGTGTAATGATTTCAAGGTCTATTTATAGTCACTTCAACGGGGGTGTACCGCATGTAAAGGTAGCGGCTTCTTATTGGTCGATATTATTGTTTCTGCATTGGTGCTTACCCGATCCACGTAAATACCGTTATCTCTCATTTGCGGTAAATCTTCTGTAGGGGATGGACGCCTTTCTCTGGTGCTGGCTAGGGGGATCCGAGGACCGTCGGTCGTGTTTATTTTTTTCAGCAGCATAAATGCGGGTACACATCTCGCCCTGTGACGGGAGGAGGTAGGGGGTTCGAGTCCCTGCAAGGTCGAAAAACGCTAATCCTAACTAAAATCATAAATAATAGCTTTCGCTGTTTTCACTTTCTATCCCTGCACAAATGATGGTACATCACTAATTCGGGCAAAGATATCCATACGGTGTTGGAGGGTTCAATTGTCAATGTCACGCAAATGTGGGAACACAACTCTCCCTGTGAAGTAAGGTTCCAAGTCCCTTAGAGGGCAACAAACGTTAATTACTTCTTATTTCAATCCCTGGCAAATGCTGTTACACATTTCACATAGTCAATATCACCTCTTATCTCACGCTTGCCTGAAGATATTAGTTCGAATCCCTGTCGTGCGTGTGTACGGGGGCCAATTTCCTCCATCATCGTCCACGGCTTGTGCCCCTGACGGGTAGTAAGACACAGTTCTAAATACCAATAAGCTTGACTTCGTGGTTATTAGAAGGGAGGTAGGGGGTATTTAATCGAGGTTGACAGTGTCGCTCTGCCTTCACACAAATGCAGGTACATTTTATATCTTCCTCAGCCCTGATATTACTTAAGAATTTATGTAGTTATATATTATTTCATCAAAATATAGTTGCTAACATTAAATTCAAGTTACTCAATTCAATATTACCTATGAATTATTACAAGAGTTATATATTATTCCGACCAAATATAGTTACGAACATTAAACTATTTTTTCTGTTGTTATAACCGGCTCGAGGAATAACACGGTTGTTTTAACTTTATACTTGGGTGGCAATCTCCCGTCAAAATGCATTGTATACTTGCATCGATTGTCGCAAGGTATAAGGCGTCACTAGAGAGCCGGTGATCGACGTTTGAAGCAAATGCGGGTACATATTCTACCTAGTTGACTGGCAAAATGGTGGGATGCAGGAAGTACGACCGTTCTAACAGACACTAACCGTGCTAAAGACACCGAGGTTCGAATTCCGGTGTGCATGCCATCTAAATGTCAGGTTCATCTAATTCTGGCGGGGGTAAAATTGGATCCTGCTCCCAGAGTAGTCATTAGAAAGGGCATCTGAACCTGCGGCCTTCATAAGGCCACGACCGATGCGGCAGGCAGCCTTGGGCCTGGGGGGTAAAGCACAGCAGAGCCAGCGACCTTTAGAAGGCCACGACCGATGTGCCAAGTGGTCTTGGGATCTTCAACAGAGGGTCGTCGGCACTCTCTTTCAACATTTAAAACAAGTTGTTGTGACATCAAATTTCCACCATGAGCGTGTATGACCCCCACTGACTTCACGAAGAGAGGGGTATGATGAAGTAAGGGGCGGGGTGGGTTGAAGTGAAAGGCACATCACCAGAGCGAGGAATGCTGCGCCAAAATTCCATGGTTCAAATCTCGTATCCAGGTGTCAATTATATCTAGCCGGAGTAAGCATAGATAATAACTTTGACTGTTTTCATATTTCAACCAGTTATAAGAAAATACTAGGTGATAAAACTGAATGCATAACAACTAGTATGTTTATGACGGTAGGCACACACTATAGGCGTTCGAAACCCAATATTAGCTTCGTGTCATGATGTTTTACCGGGATATCGGTGCATTCCAGTCTCTCTCTAACTTCCGTGTCTTTACCCCTTAGAGTAATTTTAAAAATAAAAGTAGTTATGTTGTTATCAAACCTAAGTCAAATATAATTGGCCAAAGAAGGTGGCCTCCAGTGGACCAGGATTAGAATTACCCTGCTGTTTAGTATATGGCAAGAGTGCTGTTTTGGAACGAGGGGTAGTTTTTCACCCTCCCTCCACGCAAATGCGGGCTTACGTCAATAACCGCGGTCATTAAGGGACTCTAGTTTGAGCACATACCGGCAATTGGAAGGTTTTGTTTTGACTATTTTGTTTATGTTTTCAGCTTCTCATAGTTAAATATATTTTATACATGGGTTGTCAAGGGGCTACAAGTCGTCAGGCTCGCACTAAGGGGAATAAATTTAGTAAGCCCGAACCGGTAGTAAAAACGCGGTAGAAAAACAACTATTTTAGAGTCCACAAAGATACTTTTTTCAGACAATATTTATATAATAATACTACAGTTTCGGTGATATTTTATAGGTATTGATAATATATCAAAATAGGTTGTTGCAGATCAGTTGTCTTGGCGTATGAATACGTGGAATTAGATATAGTAGATTTTCTATTTGGGGACTGTAGTTCGGTGAGACTATGCTCAGCTGTCGTGTTCATCTCTAGGATTCGGTTCGAATCTCGTTGGGATGTGGTGGGAATAAATCTCGATATTGAGATTATTCATACATATATATGTTTTCTCTCATGGGGGCCGGGCCGCCCTTCTATATTAATGGAACAGGAATCTATAATAATAAAAGGAGGATTTTGTATGTGTGTGATTGTTTATTAGTTTGTGATATATTATTTCATCAAAATATAGTTGCGAACATTAAATTCGATATTACTTATGAATTATTGTAAGAGTTATATATTATTACTAGCACCGCGTCTTACTAACCGTTCGGATTATAAGCGCTTACGCTAATGTGTAATGGTAAAGTGGTTGTGAGATGAAATGGAGGACCTACAGTTTAACGTGGATTCCGAACCATGGTGGAGGCCTGGCATTCCTCACATGAGAACATTAAATTATATTTTCAGTTGTTATAAGTGGCTCGAATAATAAAAAGGCTGTTTTCACTTTATCCTTGGGTATCAATCTACCCTCACAATGCATTGTATACTTACATCGATGGTCGCACTGTCTAAGGCGTCACTAGACGGCCTGTGATCAACGTTTGAAGCAAATGCGGGTACACATTCTACCTGGTCAACTAGCAAAATGGTAGGGTTCAGGAACTACGACCGTTCTAAAAGACATTAGCGGTGGTTATACTCAGGTAAATAATGAAGAACCATGCGTATAGTTTTTTCATAAGTTTATGGGAACCTATAATTAAACTCTTGGATTTCCCTTAATGTTGTAGAAAAACTTTTACTCTGGTAATTGAAACTAATACATGCGTTTAGTTCCTTATAGATTTATGGGAGTCTATAATTGAACTCGTGGGTTATGTTCCTTTTGGAGTAAAATTGTTTATTGAAAAAGTTGTCGATTGCAGTGTATCTTGGGTTATTAAATCTGTTTGTAGGATTCTAGAAAGTAGTAATATTTTGAGCTAACCTATCTCGTGCTTCCGCTCTATCCTAGGTTAAAAGAGGGTAAACTAATTTAGGCAGTGATAAACTTATGAAAAGGGTGCTTATAATACCAGACATATGAACGGGAACCCTCTAGGTATGTTGAAGAGGGGGACGCTCCCCTGATTAATTTCAGCATTGCTTATCAATTGTATGGTGAATTATGAGTTTTGATAATGATTGAAAACTGTAGTTTTCATACTATAACTTTGTTGGACTCTTGTGAATAAAGAGATGAAACATAGAAGACAGAAGATGTTCGTTCTGTACACATATAATTTTGTGTAGCCGTGTGAAGTTCAGTGTACAACCTATTGCCGCAGGCATAGTTTCGAGAAACTTTTTAATTAGTGGGTCTAGTCTTGCCTCTCTTTCCTTTTGAATCCCGGTATCTGGTATTCGACGTCGGTGGCTCCAGCGTTCTCTCTAGATGTTGGACACTACATAGATCAAGAAGAAAATGATGGTTCATCTCCTAACTGATTGTCAAGATGAAGCTGATAGGAACGACTGCGACCAAAACAATGGACCGTCTTCCTGATGATGGATATTCCGACTTCTCCTCATTCTTGTAAAGTGGGGAGATTTGTAACATTTGTCACATGTTAGGTCATACTACCCACATATTATGCTTCACGCAAAGGTTTTCCTCAAGAGTCATACTACCCACTCCATATGAAACCCCAATAGTAATAAACTTCCTGCAATAGTAAGCTTCTCTATTGTAGTCCTATGTAGACTCAGTCTATAATATGAACGATATCAATCAAGAATAACCCCTAGCAATCACAAACTGTTCATGTACTTACCAATTGTATTTATTCTGATTAGAACAACCTTTAAGCCTGGAATAGACACCTCGCGTCCTAATTCGAAGAGTGGGTAGATCCAGCCATCGTGCGCCAACAGCTGAGGTTCCAAGGGGACAGGTCAAATCGATCCTTTTGGAACTAGCCGAGACCAACAATTAATGAAACTATCCTGGTGTTTGGCGTGCAAGACTAAACCAACCACCAACTCATCGCGTGATGTCTGTACGTCAACAACACCAGTCAAACAGATCTCTTAACACCAACTTATCGCGTGTTCAAGACAGCCCGCCAATCCTAGCCTGATCAAGGACTACGTGCTCGTCTGCGTGTTTGAAAAATGACCATTGGAAGCCACCGACCAATGTGAACATTCCCCCCTTCCAACCCTAAGCGACTAGAAACACTATTTAAACCTTGCGGTTTTTAAACTAAGTGACCATTACTTGTACAAAACTTCAGGAGAAGTCATGTCTTAAACTTTATACTCTACGACGTCTGGAGAAGTCCTGTCCTGGACTTGGACAATTTATAGGATGATGTGTTATTGTGTTAATTTTTTTTATCGAATTTACCTGAATTATGGCCAATTCAATTTTGAATTAATGTTATGTAAGATTTTTGGAATAAGCCAGAATAAGCGTAAATTATTTACTAATTTTTTTTATAAAACTAAATTTAATTATGAGAAAGTTAATTCGTTTCGCTGCCACTTGGGTGCTAGTGTCAATAAAGTCACGTTAAACATCGGATTGCTACATTTATTAACTTGTTTTGTTAGAAGTATTTAATTTAAATTGACATAGTTTTGATCACAAATTAAATGTAAATTCCCACCTTTTTTTTATACAATGTTTTCATACTTAATTGTTGTTTGAATTAACGTAAAGTTTAGGTGATTGTTTGATTTAGACTAAATAATTTTCCAAATTATTTAATTGGACTAACTTGTGGTTTAACTAGTCTTTTGTTTGTCATATTTTTATTTAACAAGTAGAGATCTTGTTAACGAATTTCTTTGTGTCGACATTTAATAGTCCCGCGGGAGTTTGACTTAATACCGGTAAGCCAAACTCTCGTGTTCATATAAACATCTGTGTGATGATAAATTAACATTAACTCTGTCTGCATACAATGTGATAAAGCCGACACTTTGGTAACAATTTCTAAGCTGCTCTTTAGGCTCTTTTTTACATTTAAATAAATATCTATCTAGATATTTTGAAAGTAATGATTTGTTTAAATAGTCAAAACATTTACGGTTGTGTTGTCAATATTCACTGTTGTGAAACTGACAGAGTAGTTTGGTCGAGTTATTGTCTCTTCCAGATAGACCGATTTAACTTAAAATTACGTTGTATGTGTAATCATTCACATGATGAAACTGCGCTGTAATATTGATATGATTTTCAATATACTTCCGATGGATTTTTGAGGCCCTGTAATTTATTGTTTCTGTTGTTATCTTGAATAAAACATTCATATTGTTATTTAATTGTTGCTAATGTATTTCTTTCTTTGTCATATATCTAATGTTAGCTGGCCCCCACCTTTCTTTTAGTCAAGTGAGGCCGTAGCTAAGAGGTAGTAGAGTGGGTGGTAACAGGTGATAGAGGCCCTTAACTCAACATTCCAAGGCCAAAGCTGTATCAATGCTTGCGGGAAAAAACCATTACCACATAGGGATTACAACATCATTCAAGGTCGTGATCTATTCTTGTCTTGTCGAGTCACCAAACTCACGCCGGGTTGCGACACCGGGAAAACCCATTACCACATAGGGGGTTGCGACACATGCTTTGAAGGAGGGGGGAGTGAGGGGAAGTGAAAGGGGGTCTCGTGACCGTGAATCATTTCTCACACTCTACGCTAAGCGGCCGTTGGGTAAGGCTCGTTCTGTGAGTTCCGGGAAGTGAAAGGGCGGCGAACAGCTGACAGTTGTCAGTGGTCGCATTATACGCTACGCTACCGTCAGGAGAGGTTTGTGCTGTGCGATTCCTGAGCCCAACGCTGTGAACTGCACGCCAATAAATAAATAAAAAACTCCAACGCCCCGTCACAATCCTACCCAGACATAAAAAAACCAATGAATAAATAACCAATGACACAAATAAAAAAGAATAAGACAGAAACTAACAAGTTTGGGCAAGAAACAACATGTATGGAACACCGGAAATGGGTCAGGAGGAGGGGAGGTAAGGGGAAAAACCAACAGCCAATCAGAGAGTGAGGGGGCGTGGTCACGTGACAAGCTTTAAGCCAATCATCGTCGGGGTCAAAGGTCTAAGGTCAAATTGTACCCATACCCCTATAGGTATTTACACTTCTTCTAATTTTGGCTTGAGGATTAAGTGGCTAATTTGTTTTCTGTGAATGTTATTTATTATGTCAACAAAATATATTTTCGAGAATTAAATGATATTTAAAATTGTATTTAATATTACTTATGAATTTTTGTAAGAGTGTAGTTGGCTGACGCGCTTGTTTCGTGTAGAGCCAAACTGTCGAGGACGGGTGGAGTTCTAGGTTCGAATCTCAGTGGGGTTAACTAAAGGTGTTTTCCACTCTATTTTACGCAAATGTGGGGCTCAAACTTCACAATTCCTATCCCATTTTCGTAATTAGTATTTAGACGTATAACCCGCACGGGTAGGGAGACGCTGTGGTAAAATGTATCGAGTTCATGTGCCTGTGTATTTTCAATTTTACAATATTTAATAACTGTCCACCCATATAGCAAGTTAATAGAGTTTTCTCCTTTAAGATATAATCTCTACCACTTGTACTGAGTAAGAATGTTTCTCAACTACTTGAAGTGCACGTTCAAATTACCTCAAACATGGTGAACGTGCTGATTGATATACTCAGAGGAATCCCGCAGTGGCAGAAGTTCTTGTTAGACTTCCCCAATTTTCACTCCAGCACAAGATGGCATGCCGTCTATATGTCAGGCTCATCTATTTCTGGCGAGGAATTTGGAATCGGGGTGTGCCATATTTAAAGTTGGTGGATTCTTATTGGTCTACAATATTGTTTCTGCGTCGGTGGTTGCGCGATCCGTGTAAAGGGTAAAGGAGCAGGCATTTACAGTTATTCATCAATCGTGCTAGCTCTCCATGTGAGCAAGGACGTATCACTCCGTTGCTGGCTAGAGGGATCCGATATGCCATGAAGAACCACTATCCACATTCCGTGGGCCTGTTTAATTTTTCCAGCAGCACAAATGCAGGTACACATCTCGACCTGTGACTGGAATAGGTAGGGGGTTTGAGTCCCTGCAAGGTCGACAATGCTAATTTCTTTTATAAATACAAACCCTATATTGTGGCACCAAAAGTCCCGTGTTCGAATCTCGTGTCCAGGTGTCAATGATATCTAGTCAGAGTAATCCTCACTAAAAGCAATGGGCTATTTGATATTTAAACTACCATATGTGTTCTCACATTACAACCCTGTGCAAATGATGGTACAACAACTAATTTTATTATTCTGTCTCTCGCATTCAGCTAAAGATATCCAAACGGCGTTGGAGGGTTCGATTCCCCCGTCTTCAGGTGTCAATGACGCGCAAATGGGGGTACATATCTCACTCTGTGAGGTAAGGAGGTGGGGTTCAAGTCCCTTAGAGGGCAACAAATAGTAATTACTTCAAATTTCAAAACAGGGCAAATGCTGGTATATACTTCGGCTGGTCAAACTCTGCCCGGTGACCGATATAAGGGCTTCAAATCCCTACCACTCCATCGAAAAGATACAGATATTCGAATCCCACCGGGCACACCGTCTAAATGTCAGGTTCGTCTATTTCTGGTGGATAAATTTGCTGCGGTAAACTGGTGGACGCAATAGATTGTCTAATAAGTAAGTTTGCCTCTCTTTAACTACTAAAGAATACGCTCTCTCTCACAAAATCATCTCTTATCCTACGCTTACCTGAAGAGCTTAGTTCGAGTTTGTGGCAAAAGATGGCTGTAGCTTCTAGAAATAGGTGCTTTCATTTACGGATAGTGTGGCCATCTCGAAATCATCAATTTGACACTCTGGTGAGGGAAATTTATATTTTAATGTTTACCGGCATAATAATTATATCGCTTTTAGCCGGTTATTAACAAGAGAGACATAACTATATTGCGCGTGATAATTATTTGTTGGTCCCGGGTTCGAATCCCGTGACGCAGTGTCAATGATATATAGATGGAGTATTCATAAATAATAGCTTTGTCTATTTGAAACTACCTATATGTTTTAATTTACATACTGGTAGGTAGACATCTTTTCACATTTCATCCCCTCGCAAATTATGGTACAGCCAATAATTTTATTATTCAAGGTTTGAATCCATGTTACCGTAGATGGCAAACCCTGAGACAAAACAAGGATTGTTTCCGAAAAATTGGTCCCTGAGTGGGCATTAGAAAGCACATCTGAATCTGCAGCCTTCAGAAGGCCACGACCTATGCGCCAAGCGGCCTTGGGCTGGGGGTTCATGACTCTTCAACAGGGTCGTTGGCACCATCTTTAAACATTTATAAGTAATCTCGCTAAGGGTTGTTGTGACATAAAAATTTCCACAGTGAAAGAACTGACCCCCCACTGAACTCATAAAGAGGGCAGCGCCTTTCTGTCACAACATATTCTAGGGATAGAACGGGCGCGCGTAATTTGAAACACTATAGGCCTATTCTTCTCTCGGGTTTGGCAACTACAGGGCATGAAGCACCCGGAGAAAGATATAGGGGTTCAAATATATGTTGGGGCGAGGTTGGGGATTTGAATACCTGCCGAGGTGTACTGTTGGTAGTTCTCACTAAATGGTTTTACGCACTCCCTCCACGTAAACGCTGAAACCTTTCCTTATTCACCCTCCAAGCAAATGTGGATTCAACCTTTCCAATTCCGAATCCAGCTGGGATCGCGGTTCTGGTTCTTCTTTAAATATATTGTAGTATTTGGTTTGGTTGAAGTGTACATAAAGAAGAGCCAGCCTCGTAAAATTGTTATCTCTCTAAAAAGATTGCAGAGTGATAGATACCCGTCTTAATGGTGCATTCGGCTAAAGAGCCAGATTCGTGTTGAGCTACACTGCCGAGGATGGGGAGATCGAGGTTCGAATCTCCGTCGGGTTAACTAAGGTTGCTTTTACACTCTCCCTCCACGTGCAAATACAAGGTTCACTTTCTCTAAATGCAAACTTTCCAATTCCTAGTCCATTAGCGTAAATAGTACCTAAGCGAACCCGAACGGTTAGTAAGACGTGGTGCTAAAAAACAGTAATAGATAGCAAACTCATGCTAATATGCACGGCTGTGGTTTAGGATGGTGGGTTGCTGGTTCTGTGCCACAGAGAGACAAGGTACTTCTCCACTGTATGACCCCCTCCCTCCCCTCATGATACAACCCCCGCGGTTATATCACGTGAGCGCGTCTATTAAGTCTTTAATTTATGTCGATACCCTCGGTCAATTAGGGACTCTTATTTGAGCCCATACCGGCACTTGGAAGGTTTTGTTTTGACTATTTTGTTTATGATTTCAGCCTGTCATAGATAAATAAGTACAGTAACACTAATATTTTATACATTGGTGGTTGTGGGCTACAAGTCATCAGGCTCGTACTAAGGGTAATAAATATGTGTAATAAAACCCAAACCGGTTATAAAAACGCTTTAGAAAAACAACTATTCATATGTAGAGGCCAATTTTTATAAAAAGAGACTTTTAGAAAATACAAACTTTTTTCAACCAACATTTATAAAATAATAGGTATTAATAGTATATCAAAACAGGTTGCTGCAGATCACTTGTCCTGACGTATGAATACGTTAAATTAGATATAGTGGTTTTTTTAGTTGTTCCTATGAAAATGGGACTGTAGTTCTGTGAGACAGTGCTCACCTGTCATGTTCATCTCTAGGATTCGGTTTGAATCTCGTTGGGGTGCAGTGGGAATGATCTCGATATTGAGATTTTCGATCTTGTTATTTGGGGAAAGCCAACAGCCAATCATAAAGCCAGGGGGCGTGGTCATGTGACCAAATACAACCAATCAGCGTCGGGGTCAAAGGTCAAAGGTCAAATTGTACTAGGTGGCCATCCTAGGTAGTCACCCCATAGTTACCTACGTACTCACTACCAAAATCACCTGCTTACCACCCCATAGCTACCTACGTACTCAATACCAAAATCCCCTGCTTACCACCCCCGAGTTACCTACGTACTCACTACTAGAATCACCTGCTTACCCACCCCCATAGCTACCTACGTACTCACCACCAAAATCAACTGCTTACCACCCCATAGTTACCTACGTACTCACCACCAGAATCACCTGCTTACCACCCCACAGTTACCTACGTACTCACTACCAGAATCACCTGCTTACCCACCCCATAGTTACCTACTTACTCACTACCAAAATAACCTGCAAACCCACAGCAAGAGTCACCATCACCAATAGATAGGCGTTCCGAGGTTAAGTCATAAGAATTTGGAAAACTCAAGGATTTAACAATGTATAACTTGTATTCAAATGTTAAACTTATGGGTGAAAATTACGATGAATACATCTTCTGTTTGGACCATTTCAGCTACTTCCAAAGTCTGCCTATTATTTGGACCGTAATGATTTAATTCTAAACTGCGCCGTATGACATATCTCTGCGGACAAAGTGCAATGTTTGGGGAAAAAAGGCCTGGTCACTGTTTAAAAAAAGCTCTCAACGTAATTAGCTGCAATCAGAACAGTCAAGTTACTCTAATAGGCTTCTAGTAGTTATAGTTATTTCTCTGCACCGGTACGCTGGCAGTGGCCAGTTCTAGACAAGTTAAATGTAAATGAATGCAAATGAATGATTAAACAATATTATACAATAAAGAGAATTCCCGAATTTAAATATAAAATGCAAATATTAAAACTGCAGTCTCATCTTTTCTTTTCGAAACAACATAAGGTTTACAAGTTGGAACATTACAGTTCTACCCCCCATTTTGTTTCGAAGTTGAACGAGCTTCTGATATTCTCTGATAAACCAAATATCACTGTATGACACACTTCAATATAATATATCTGTCGAATAGACCCTTTTTGCAATACCTCATCAACATAAACATTGACATAAGTTCACATTCAAAATGACACAAAGAATTTGTAAATTATTGTTTGTAATTGTCTATTTCGTATCGTCGTTAAATGTTATTTAAATTAACAGAATAAAAATATTATATCTTTTCATTGTCACTTTCTTTTGACCATCTTCAAATTTAACTTTACTACTTCACCGTGGACCGCACGCCAATAAATAAAATATACACTCCAACGCTCATCCCAATCCTACCCAGACATAAGGAAACCATTAAGCACACATAAAAAACAATTTTGTCAAGAACCAACATGTTTGGAACACTGGAAAGTGGTCAGGAGGGAGGGGAGGTCGTTAGGGTTGGGGCAGTGGTTCAGAGAAAGGGGAGGGGGAAAGCCAACAGCCAAGCGGAGAGGGAGGGGGTCAGAGGAAGGGGAGTGGAAAGCCTACAGCCAATCAGAGAGCGAGAGTGACGTGGTCGCGTGACCAAATCCGACCAACCAGCGTCGGGGTCAAAGGACAAAGGTAAATTGTACCAGGTGGCCATCCTAGCTAGAGAACGTAGGTAGCTATGGGGTGTGTAAGCAGCTGATTCTGATTGTGAGAACGTAGGTAACTATGGGGGTGAGTAAGCAGGTGATTCTGATAGTGAGTACGTAGGTAACTATGGGGGTGTGTAAGCAGGTGATTCTGATAGTGAGTACGTAGGTAACTATGGGGTGTGTAAGCAGGTCAATCTGATAGTGAGTACGTAGGTAGCTATGGAGGTGTGTAATCAGGTGATTCTGATAGTGAGTACGTAGGTGCCTATGGGGGTGTGTAAGCAGGTGATTCTGATAGTGAGTACGTAGGTAACTATGGGGGTGAGTAAGCAGGTGATTCTGATAGTGAGTACGTAGATAATTATGGGGGGGTGTAAGCAGGTGATTCTGATGATGAATACGTAGGAAACTATGGGTGTGTGTAAGCAGTTGATTCTGGTAGTGAGTACGTAGGTAGCTATGGGTGTGTGTAAGCAGGTGATTCTGATAGTGAATACGTAGATAACTATAGGTGTGTGTAAGCAGTTGATTCTGATAGTGAGTACGTAGGTGCCTATGGGGGTGTGTAAGCAGGTGATTCTGATAGTGAGTACATATGTAACTATGGAGGTGTGTAAGCAGGTGATTCTGGTAGTGAGTACGTAGGTAACTATGGGTGTGTGTAAGCAGGTGATTCTGATAGTGAGTACGTAGGTAACTATGGTGGGGTGTAAGCAGGTGATTCTGATGATGAATACGTAGGTAATTATGGGGGGGTGTAAGTAGTTGATTCTGGTAGTGAGTACGTAGATAGCTATGGGTGTGTGTAAGCAGGTGATTCTGATAGTGAGTACGTAGGTAGCTATGGGTGTGTGTAAGCAGGTGATTCTGATAGAGAGTACGTAAGTAACTATGGGGGGGTGTAAGCAGGTCATTCTGATAGTGAGTACGTAGTTAACTATGGGTGTGTGTAAGCAGGTGATTCTGATAGTGAGTACGTAGGTAGCTATGGGGGTGTGTAAGCAGATGATTCTGATTGTGAGAACGTAGGTAGCTATGGGTGTGTGTAAGCAGGTGATTCTGGTAGTGAGTACGCATGTAGTTATGGGTGTGTGTAAGCAGGTGATTCTGATAGTGAGTACGTAGGTAATTGTGGGTGTGTGTAAACAGGTGATTCTGATAGTGAGTACGTAGGTAAATATGGGGTGTGTAAACAGGTGATTCTGATAGTGAGTACGTAGGTAAATATGGGGTGTGTAAGCAGGTGATTCTGATGATTAATACATAGGTAACTATGGGGGTGTGTAAGCAGTTGATTCTGGTAGTGAGTACGTAGGTAGCTATGGGTGTGTGTAAGAATGTGATTCTGATAGTGAGTACGTAGGTAATTATGGGGGTGTGTAAGCAGGTGATTCTGATAGTGAGTACGTAGGTAACTATGGGGGGGTGTTAGCAGGGGATTCTGATAGTGAGTACGTAGGTAATTATGGAGGTGTGTAATCAGGTGATTCTGGTAGTGAGTACGTAGGTAACTGTGGGTGTGTGTAAGCAGGTGATTCTGATAGTGAGTACGTAGGTCGCTATGGGTGTGTGTAAGCAGGTGATTCTGGTAGTGAGTACGTAGGTAACTGTGGGTGTGTGTAAGCAGGTGATTCTGATAGTGAGTACGTAGTTAACTATGGGGGTGTGTAAGCAGGTGATTCTGGTGGTGGAATGTAATTCATATTATTCAAAATACTAATTTAACCGTTTGTTCTCTAATGGTGTGAAACGTGGTCTCTTACCTTATATGAAGATAATTAATTTAGGGTGTTAGAAAATAAGGAGCTTAGTAAGATACTTGGTCCAATGGGATGAGATTACTGGATTAAGGAGGAGGTTACATAATGATGAATACCATAACCTATACTTATCACAAGACATTGTTAGTATAATATAGTAAAGTCTAGTAGATAGGGTGGACAGGACATGCAGTGTGAATGGAAGAATTTAGAAATATGTTCAGAGAATTTACTGGCAAACCTATCAGGAAAAGACCATTGGGAAGACCTAGACGCAGCTGGGAGGATAACATTAGAATGGGCCTGAAAGAGATATGGAGTAATGAGGTCGACTGGATCGAACTAGATCAAGATAGGAATTTGGGAAGTACTTTAAAAGTGCGGCAATGATCTTTCAAGTTCCTAATGCCATAGAGTAAGTAAGTAAGAATTAAAGTACTATCAATATTTTCACAGAGGTAAACACCCATTAATTAATTTTCCTTCCGGGACAAGATACTGTTAAACGTGAATAATCCCAAGAAGAGTTTGATTATCTTTCAAATCCTGTAAGTAATTATTTTTGAGGAATATTTCTAAAATATAAATTCACAAAGCTCTTTTGTGTCTTGAAATTAATGATTGTAAACCAAAATGAATTTGTTTTCTCCAAGAAATCCTTCAGTATTCTGCAGTTTTAATTTTTTACAACGTACAAGATGAAAAACCCAAGTTTTAACCCCTTCCTTGAGACGTATGGTATATTACATGTTAATGAAAGTAGACCAACATAATCTTTCGAAAAATCAATCACTCTTCTAAATTATTTACAATGGACACTAAATGTTTCTTTTCCAAGAGGTTAAATGATGGGATTTACGTCTTCATATTCGGACGTGTAATTTTGTTTTTTTAGAGTGCATTTTACCGTTTTGATAAAAATTAATTATTTACATTTTATGACTGAGTGAAGCTAAAGCTAGAATAATAACCCAATATATCTACTGTCCACTAAAAAGTTTTAATAAAAATTATGGGTTAAGCTAATACTACAAATTATCCAAATTCAATGTATCACTACGATCAGCTTGGAGCACACATTATTGGATTGACATTGAACAATTATACTTTCAGGCAATGCAACTCCAAACTTATTTTTTAAATCATCTTCCTTAACAGGCTGTCCAACAAGTCCTCAATCAATCCTTGGCGTAAGCATTAAACAGGCCACTCTGAAAACATTTTATAGTAGGCTACCTTAACATTTTTCAAGCTTGCTAAAACATTTTACATGATTTAATTTACCAAGAAATTTCCAAAACAGCACGTAATTGGGTTAAAACCCCACAAATATTACCTAACTGGTCTATCCTAGATAATATATGTAAATATGTAAATAGCTCTGTGTATTCTGTTCTACAGTGCTACCCAAAGAAAAAAAATATATATATATAACTTATAGGCCTATTATTTACCTTTTACAAATGGAATTTCGTAGTCAACTTGAACGAAGCCTAAGATGGATCTGAAGACAATAATAACTGACCATCAACATTTCCTGAATAGCTGTCTTAATCGTCGATGCATCGTTGATAACCTTTACCCATAATTTCAACTTCGTTCTTCTGAGAATATTAATACGGGGAAATCAACTTTACTTGGCATCAAAGTTTAGTGTAAATATGCAAATTTTCTTTAGTTGTTTCTTGTCTTAATCCTGCAAACTTTTCAGAATAAAAATATATTTTGTAAGTTTTCATTTTAAATTCTCCATAAGGGAAGAAAATTACTTTTCATGAAAAGACTTTGGCCAAACATCGCTTGCGTCTGCTTCAATTATTAATATAAGCGATACAAATTTTGAAGATTCTTTTAAATACTTTTATCTACCTAATTTAATATACATAAGTGATATTAATCGTTATCATAAATACAAATTAAAGCTTTGTATATTCAAAGTGCTTTTTGGAAAGGAATGGATTAATTATATTAACAAACATCCTTTTTATAGGCATTAAACTATTGTAGGCTCAACTTACATTTTATAAAGAATAGTTATGTAAAAGTGTAATAAGCTAATTTTGTGACAGCCTGTATCTTAGTATAATTTTACTATAATCTGTTTTTATTTCAAAATTTAAGGGGTGGATCTACACCCACGCAGAAACAAACTAAAACGTCAAATATGGATAATTAATGAGAAAAAATTAATTCATCCTTGTTAATTAAAGACACTCAAGAAGGAAGATATATAATTTTGAATATATGTAACAGCTTATTCAAAATGCGTATGGGAATTCAAGACCCAGAATATGTTGTTAGCTTATAAAATATTTAATTAATAATAGATTATATCAATTATATATTTACTTTCACTGAAGTGTACTGACATGCGTAGATTTTAAATAAACACATAAATATTGAGAATATCGACACAGTGTTTTATTTGAATATAGATTTTATATCAGTATCTTTTTTCAGATTAATGTCTTAGATAATTTATAAGGGCAAATCTAATAAATGATTTTAATTGAAACGGAGCTCATTATTCGTAATAAACCTAACGTTCTGAAATGTAAGACTCATATAAAATTCGCTAAATACATATAGAGAGTAGATATCCCAAATGGCCAAAAAGATCTGAATACCTATTAGAAATAGTTGTTAAATAAAATACTTATAAACAAAACAATGAGATAGCATGTTTTATTTCCTCATAATCTTAAAGGATTCAAGAGGTATTCAATTTCATTGTCTTATTTTATTATTTAGGAGATTACCTTTATATATGTATATGAAATGAGTCCTTATATAAGCGTACAACCCGAACTGGTAGTAAGACGCGGTATGGAAAAATATATATACAAGAAGGAAAGTCGCATTTTCAGGGTTGAGCTGTCTAGGCGTCAATTTAGGATTGATATATTCAAGCATAAAATGAACGTCTTTTTATTGATTGCAACAATCGTATTTTTCCATGATATATGGGCTATGATTGATTCTTCAGTTTTGGGTATGTATAAAATGTTGATAAATACATTTGGCCAAGTTGTATTGCTAAGCTAACCAACAAAATTCTTTATATTTTATTAAAATTTAAAAATGATAACTACACAGTACATTTCAATGGGAAGGATAAATAGCTACTATATTTAGTGTTAATATTAATCAATGATTAAATATGAATTTCATCTTATAATGTTAACTAAAACATAGGCATAAGTTTAAATTGATATAAATATTGATATGTGACAAATTAAACCATGAACGATTATTTTAACGTTTTTATTTTAATATTTTTCATTAGTACGTCTAGAACCATAATTACTAGCAATACTTGTAATGATGTCTTTATTTATTTGTGGAATTTTACATAGGATTCCCCAAATTTATTATTTTACCAAGGTTTGTGTTTTTCTTTGATAAAAAGGGATATATTTTACCATAATTTGACAATTTTGCCGGTAGGTTAAATTAGTTAAAAGTCTAAATTAAAATAAACTGGTGCACATGCGCGAAGAAAATATTCTAGACATATAATTGAGATCACACAACACAATTCCATGTCTTGTTTCTTTTTAAAAATATAAATCTATATTTAAAATACATAGCTGGGTTGTATTTGAAATAAATACAACAACAAAAATAATTTACAAGCGTTAGTTGTTCATGAAATACTTATTTATATTTACACCTAACAAATATTTTAGTAGAAAAAAGAGCGCAAACCAACATTTTGAATATGTGAAATAACATGATTTTATTGTATTTCCTAACGTTATCATTCAATTGTTAAATACCTTTTTTTTCACTATGTCTTACTATCCATTCAGGCTATATACACGCTTATGTATGTGCTTATGTGTTTGTGATCTCTAAAGTTGAAATTAGAGGACGTTTACCCACATTTCCGTGGAGGGAAAGTGTAAAACATACTTGAGGACACACTGTCAGAAATTGAACCCCAGAATCCCCTTCACCGGTAAACTAGATTTGACGATAATGACGTGTTCATCCATGTTCCCACCAATGAGATTGTTTTTATTGTTTTTATTGAAGTGATGCATGCAAGGTTTTAAGAATGAATTATGAACTAATATTTTAAAATCCTATATTGAAACTGAAGTTTCATAATATCCAAATTTACGAATTATTATGGATGCGTAAGTCGTAATATTAGGTTTAAATATCTATGTTTAGCTTAAAGTTTTAAAATCTAATATTAATTTTACAGTTTTTAATTTTAAAATTGAAATTTCGAAATAATTGAATATAATTTCAAAATGGCAAAACATATCTTTTGTTTATTTATTTCAACAAAATGTCTTATCACAATTTCTATTGGTGTCTTCGTGGCAAATATTTTATTCCTTTTCGTCGATTATGTGACGACTCTGATTTGAAGTGAATGAACACATCTTCGTTCTTTGTCTATCTATCACTTTGATATTATCTTTCCTTGTCTGGGTTTGGTGTAGTTTCTAAAAATATTGATGTCAATACTATTTTTGTAGGTGTATTTACTATATTCTATTATAATTTAAGACTTATATATATTGCTTAAAAATCTAAAGAAAAAGTTGATTGATAAATTTAGTTAAGTTGGTTGATATAAAAAAAATGCAGATCAAATTGTATAATTAGGTTAATTTATGGTGCTAACATATTGTCAAATAGTGAACATTACACATTTAATAAATAATTCATCATCAATTTACAGTATATCGGGTGATGATAAGTCTAAAATATATTAAACACGTTAAAAATGTTTCAAGCCTTACAAATAACAAAAGAGGTTAGAAAATACTATGTTTAGTTCATGTAAGTTCATAATTCAAATTATAAAATTTTTGAGGTAAAATATTAACATCTGCAAAAAGATTGAGATTAATTATTGATTGAGTATTAATATACAACGACTTTAAAAAATTGAATATTTGATGAAACAATGTTAAAGTATAGATAGTAAATAGAGTTGACAAGTATAAAAGTTGACAAGTATAAAATTTTAATTTATAGGATAACCAGATTGAAAAGAATATAATTGATGTGGAGAATTTTGTAATATTCTAAGTCTTATCTGATATTTCTTGACCCGTTACTTCTTTTTTTGCATTTCCAGCATTAAAAGACGATGGAATACTCAATTCGACATGTTTCGACACATAGGTGTCATAATCATGGTAAATAAGTCGTTGTGAAGGACACAAAGTGTTGGTACGACGGTGAGATGTTAACATATGGTATCTGCAATTTCAATTTATTACATAAATTAACTTAACAAATTTTATCAATCAATTCCTTCTATATATTTTTGAGCAATATATCTATGTCTTAATTCTAGATCAAATCCACTCCTTACTTTCAACTTGTTTAGAATGTTTTCAAAACTGGCTAATTAAACTTAGTTACAATAGTTTAATAGAATAGACTATCTGATCCGGTCATAAATATGCCGGGTGAACATCTAGGGGAAAGTTGCCATTCGTGGTTCCAGGCCTCCACTTAACAAAGGCTGGCGAGTTAACAATAACCATACATTGGCTATAATCAATCAAAGGGCTTCAAGCTGCCCCTTAAGGGAGACAGACATGGACGTCTAACAAGACGCGGGCCACGCCAGAAGGGCAGGAACAAAACCTACAAGTTGCGCACCGCAAACAAGTGAACAACTAGACATGAGGCGCCAAGGTTACACTAGAAAAGCTAACCAATACCTAAGTAGGTATAAACATCAGGCCTGGAATCAGCTGAATTCCCCCTTTCCTACCTGTAGGCTCTGCTGACCACAACATGGTCTTGCAGTCAAGGAGTGAGATACACCCCAACTAAACCGCTGGTCTTAAGGACCAAGCAGAAAACAACTGATTGCGGGAGATCCCTTAAGATACATTCAACATGACATGGTCAGTAAAAAGCTAACCTAACGTGTTTTATAACCTCAAGAGCGACAGACACTCTCAACTTGTAAGAATAATATCCCTAAATTTTATATTCTAGCTCCAAGCCTTCTACTCCCATCTTGTTAAAAGTTCAGACTTTTACTGCATATTATTTCCACCTGTACGGTGAGTCTGACGGCACCATCATCGTAACCTCTATGTTATGAGCTTCTGTAGATTGGAGAGACGTCTGTCGTCGACTATTAGAACTGAACTGTGTCGATCCCAGCGGGACGAGGCATTTTATAGTGGCTGGACAAATGAATTACGGGAAAGGAAGGGGGAGGGGGTAGACACACCCCTCGACGTTGAAAACTTCACGTAGGCACCAAGCCAAGGCGTCCACGCGCTCACGAGCCTCGCAGAACTTTACTCAGTTCGTTAGATTGCTCGGATGAGTCGAATGGAAGCGAGTGTGTATAACTCTTCCGCTGGAGTCGTTCTTGTTCAGCGATGTTCCCGAGGCGTGAAATGTAACAAATAGCGTTATACATTAAAATATATATAATTAGATATCCATATATATATATTTCGGGAAATGATTTTCTGAATCTTATTTAGATTGTACGGGCCAGAACTGGTTAGCCCGCTACATTCTGAGAAATAATAAAATCATTTAAAAAGTGGTGGTGGGACCTTATTTGTGTGATGAAGGGGAGGTGAAATATCAAAATTTATTTAATTATTTTAGGAATTTCCCCCCCAGTTAACGTTTAAAAATGTTTATGAATTTTTCTTCCTCCCAGTTATTGTTTGAAAATTAGATGTCCTAGAACGTATTTGAAGTGGTCCTCAAAATTGGAGAGTTTTTAAAAATTATACAAATTTAAGAGAACTAAAGTTTAAATTTGTATCATTCTAGAGGCTATTTTGAGTATTCCTCCTCCAGCAAATTCTTGAAAATCGGATGCCTCTAAAAGCTATTTCAAGTATCGCTAGGCCAGATTTTTTCATATTTTAGATTCCCTAGAAATAATTATATAGTGGTCCTACTCCATAAATTTTGATGTCCATAAAAAGAAATTTAGAGGGGTCCTCAACTTTATTTTTACTATCAAAGTTAGATGCGTCTAGAAGTTATTTGAAGTGGTTCTCTGTAGACACATTTTTGAAAAAAAGAATGCTTTTAGATGATAAACTACGATCTCTAAAGATCGGATTGTATAATCAAAGTAAGATAAATAGTTTCACAAACATTCTTTTGCGATCAAGATTAAGTACTTCAGAAATTTTCGGGAAGATGTGGAGGGTTTGAACCCCCTCGCTACGCCCACGCTATATTTCTATTGTATAAGCTACGCGGTATTTGAACCATGCAAGGTAAGCCTGCTTGCTACCCTTCAGGGTAAACTAAGTATTGGTCCCAAACCCTTTCAAAGCTCATATTGTGGAAGGCAGCTTAATGGACCTTTAAACTAGGGTTGATTAAGTATTTATTATTTTTCTTACAAAACATGCATACACAATCAAATATATTATCACATCAATATTTAAAATTGGTTTAAAAATAATAAAACATTGTATTCAAACCAAAACAAGAAAGCGTATTAATTTTGTTGATGCCCAGCTTTTTAATTTTTTAGTGTTGATAAAAATATGTCAAAAATAAAACTTGAACTGTGGATGAAAATCCAGCTCGTGTTAGAACTAATCTTACAACTATTCAACTGTGAATTTTATTCAATTTTTTCTTATCTGTGACAAAAAAGTCAGTAAGTATTACCCTTTACTTTTACTATTCTGGTATTGTTTATATTTAAGGCAATCACAACTAGGCCTAATGTTAGTTACTATATTTTAGTGAAAGAGTTTTTCCTCGTGTGAGAAAAATAAACTGCAATTTCAGTTTTATATAAAATTAAATATAAATATATGTCTTTATTACTTAAAATTACTAAACTGATGGTAACGAATGTATGTTTTATAGATGGGTTTTGAATTTACTTGAGCAATAATTAGATAGTCCCAGCCCCCCCAAGATAAAAAAGAAAGAGGGCTCAACCCCACCCCAGCTTCCCCTGTTCCAGAACCCGTGCTAGTATCCTTGCACCTCCTTACTTAAAGGAATAATATTGTAAGGCACCAACTAAGGACTATTTTATGACATTATAACATTATTTTAATGTCAATGTGTGACACTAGATATGGTACAATGAAATGGAACACCTCTCGCGCAGTGTTTCTTTTTATATTCTAACTTTCTTATCTGTTTTTACTCACCGAAATTACTTAGGAAAGAATATACCAGTTGTAATTATAGTGTGGGTTAGTCGTATTGGATTATATATTTTAAACACGATGTATGAAGGATGATATGAACACTTATCTACACTGGACTGTTGTGAAGTAGCCAGTGCCAAACAACACGTATAATCTTCCCTGGTAAATACAAGGTGATCCAAAAGTCACGCAACCCAAAGAAGAAACTTATATTTTGTACCACCAATTCGGCATATTGTTGATTTATCACTCATGATTCTGAAAAACTACACACAAATGATTGTTGGCATTCCATGTACGAATTGGCCTTAAAATAATGTTCCAAAATTAATACTCCCTCTGCTCGTGAAAACTCATCTTACACTTTCAAATGCTGTAACTCAACTGGCTAGACCTAGTTTATGTCTCAAGATCACATGGCCTGCACAACACCCGGCCAACACTACAGTGTTGCCATACATATGAACAACATGTTCATTTTCCATGTTCTTTTGCAAGAAACGTCCTTGGAAAAACAGGGTTGCGTGACTTTTGGATCACCCTGCATATTACGACCTTTCTGCACTTGACTACTGCGAAGAAGCTACGATTTACCGCCTCTTTGTATCATCTTACCGGATGCGGAATGCAATGACTGCTCCTCTGTACTTGATGGTAGGGATGAAGAATCCAGGGTGTGCCCCATCTTGACTGATCCTTTGTAACTGACCGTAGTGAATAATCGAGTGTTTACACCAACCCGTGTCATCTTCCCTTGTAAAGAATGAAATGACTGCACCTCTGGAATAGACTGTTATGAAGAAGCCAGTCTTTTATACTGCCGTAACATCTCACATGGTGTAGGACTTATTTTTTTCACTTGACTATTTAAATGTGAACATTGGGCTAGTGAACGTCATGTATAAGTTTAAATACCATGGTATTTATTATTATAAATTTAAAGTAAAAGATTTATTTTTGATAATATATTTTCTGAATTGACATGTTTATTTATATTTATTTGGATAAAACAAAATAATGTAGTTGCGATGTCAAAATTTGAATCTGGGAACCATATTTAAGTAGACTAACACGCAGAAGCATACTTACAGATTGATGTAACTGGCTCCCATGGGGGTCACAGGCCCAGGGTAAGAAGGGAATCGACCCAGAAATCTGTCTCCAGTTTGTGTGTGGTTGTGAATTAAGACAAGAGCTGGGAGCATGACGGTACGAGAAATGGCAAGGCGGAATGAAGGTAGTCTGCTGATGACTCTGGAGTGCAAGACGTATATTATGTGTGTTGTTACGCACCACCGCTGTCGTGGCGAGGTTAAATACGGTAATAGCCTCTCATTCTTCTCGCACCATGGCACAAAAACATAAGAATATTTTCAGCCTGACACCTCACCTCACCCTCATTCCAGACGCCTAGAGTACTTGGGTCACGTAATCTGTTGTAATTTATAGATCTTTCAGCACTCAGACAGCTACCCTATTAGTCATCCTTCAATCATTTATGCAGCTAGTGAGTTTGGACCTACAACCAGCTCATTGTACAATGTTGTGCAGTGTATACAGTGTAATCAAACATTATAAAACAACGTAAGACCAAAACATCCAACTGGTAATGCGTTTAGAAAGCTGAAAAAAAACATAAAAATTACCGCACTTTTATATGCAAGGCTTAACGATTGGCTACGCCCAAGTAGAGCGGATAGCAAGTTCCTTGAAGAGGATTCCTAAACAAATACATATTCTAGAGGTTGTAATACAGATCAGTATGTAGGTGGTCGACACCATTCAACGGAAAGAAAAGTGGGCAACTGTCAGACCTATGAAGCTGATGACAATAATTTGTGACGCCCTTGGAAATGGGCGAAGCGTACTAGGAATAAGAAACCAGGGGTCACAAGAAAAAACAGTGTTTATTTATTTACTATTTGTACAGATCAAAATTGAAAAAGGCAGTGCAGTATTATATACAAGTGAACTTATCCAAAGCTCCATTAACCGTATATCAATATACATTTATCCTACACACGGGTGGAGAACCCATAATACTAAGTCCAGATAAAATGTTCTCATATACACGGCAGAAGGCCGCTCTTCAAAATATACAATAACCTAGCTTGAGCCATCGAACAAAAGCCAGAACTATTAACATGTTAAACATGGCCAAACAAAGTCTTTAGTTTTGAAAGGTATAATTCCAACCTCGCTCTAACAATGTAACAATGCTCTCGCACAACAATTACCAGAAATGGCCTGAGATTGGTAAACATTAACTAATGTAACGTAATAAATTCCTGGATGAGATTATTGTTCAAATTAATTGTATAAAAATTGGCCAGCAAAGCCTTTCGAAGATACCCAAAGATCATATGGATCAAAGTGGGTTATGCCCCTCATTCCACAAAATTGAAACTAGACACCTTATCATAATATAATTTGACTATTCTCAATATTAAGGTCCGTAAGTTCATAAAAATATTTAGATTCAACATATGGTAACTATTAATTGTAACAATGTATGAAGTAAACACAGTTTGAAGAATACCTAAACCTAGCATATAAATATATGATTGGAGCACGTCCGTTAAAAGCGCTATTCAAAACTAACATGTTACAATTATCTAATTTGACAATTCCTATAATCTAAACTTATCCAGTCTGTGTACCCAAAGTTTACTGAATATAACCAATCGACAAGGTAGATAACGGCAAGAGCGTAGTGACAAAAATTAAATGTCTCAATTACTATCATAACAACTAATTTTAAACAAAGTCGTGGGCACGCCACGGAAAATCCCCAAAGCCATAATGCAAGCAAATTTCCTAGAAGTTAAATCCAAACAATAATTTTGAAGAACAATTCCCCCCCATAATGACGCCCAAACAATAATTTTGAATAATAAACACCAGAAGAGACTCAAGCAGGCGCCCTCACCTTTTTAAATGCCAGCGGAATAGTCAGTGTGGAATCAAAGCTTACAGGTCATTGTATAGTAATCACAATTACCCATAATTCTCTCAGAGAGGGGGAAGACGGCAGGACAAGAAAACAAAAGAAAGGAGGTGAGCAGCGCTCAGGGTGGGAAAAAAGGGTAACACTGAGAACAATAGAGTGCGCTGATAAAGTTCTATTTAATGAACCGGAAACCACTTAAGGTAATATAGTGTTCATGTTCATTGTGGGCGTGCCAATATTCACAAGTGGGACGTAGACTCCAGCCTCGCTTTAGTCTACGTTGAGGTCTTTTCGAGAGAGTGTGGCGTGACGTAGGTGATCTAGCCGGCCGCGTTCAGTCAGCAGGGTGGTGAGTAAGGCCCATTTTACTGAGGGTTATATCATTGTGTTTCTTCTCGCTTATAACATCGTTACAAATTTAATAAAATCTAAAGGGGATGATTATATTATCCTACACTAAAATTTCAATGTGGCTTCTTATTCATTTATATCTCCAGATAAAAGAAGCTCTGATCCAGTAACAGGTGTGACTAATGAAGCCATGACTGACAAAGAGCAACCTCCAAACGAATCAAATGTCAAATGTAGCCAAATACAACTTAAAGTTATTACTTACGATGATCCTGTCGAGGGACCTGAAATTCCTGATGTCACTGATAGTTTGTATACACAGCTTGTTAGACATGGCCCATAAACAGTTTATTTATCTAAATTTAAATTTACGACCTCGAATTATAAAATACACCTTGACGCCAAATGGTGTTTCAAGATTCTAAAAAACAGGGAACGCGTAAAAAGATAAAATATTATTTATATCCAATTTAAAGATTCGCGGTTTGTTTCCCATATTTTATTTCTTACAAGGGCCCACAACTTACACCATTTTCTGACTTAGACAAAGGCTTTCAGGATTGGAAACATATAAAGCTATGTCCAAATTTATGAAAATTCATCTCATCACAGAGATTACTACATGACATGAAAATACTTTGAAAGGAGATTAAAAACATTTGGTAATACTCTGGATACTGAAATACAAAACATTCTTAAAAATAGTTTGAATAATGGCTAAACATCCTAAAGTTTGAGGTCAGTTTTATCGTTTTTCGTGTCCAAAACAACTCTGACTTTTGTGGAGGCAATCAGAGGAAAATATCAGGGGAATCCAGATCCAATACCTTTAAATTGATAAGCCATCATCACCCTCAGCTAGCGTCTCAAATGGCCTACGTGAAAGCAAATAAACAATCTCTGAGTTATTATTTCCCCTGAAAATCAAAATGGGATGATTGAGTTTATAATGGGGAAAGTAGAAAATCAGATAATGGGAAAAATTAAAGCATTAAAATAAGTTTCTATCATCTTAGACTGCACCCAAGATAGGGCTCGGATCGAGCAGACGAATCAAAATATAAGGTTTATACACTTATAAGACGGACTTTGTCAAATTGAGGAAATTTGATTGATTTTAATAACTCAAAGGGGGAAAAAAAAGCAAAGTGCCTTTTAAAAGTTATTTTATTAAAAGTGCAGGCAGACGGTCTAAAAATCCATGTTCAACGGCAGCAACATTTTATAAAAATATAGTAGAGTACAAACAAGATGGTCTCTGGTTAATGATTTGGCCAGATATGTACTTTGCGCTGCACATAGTTTAAATCAACTCTTCAATTTTTTTGAGTTGTTCTACAGGAAGATGACAAGTTTTAATGGACAAGCTTGGAGTTACTTTAAAAGTTCAATTCATCATTATTAGGTTATCAATCTTGCGTTTGGTTTGCTGAAGCTCTCTACTTTTGCCCATCCTCAACTTTTTTTTACAGAATATTACCTTCATCTAAGAACATAGTTCGCTATCTGATTCATGTACTTCAGTCTTGGTATCCTTCTTGAAATTCTCCCTTCAACATTTCCTTCTATAATCTTAGTAAAACTACCATGTCTTAGTATTTGGTCTACCATATGATTGTTAACTATCCTTTGTTGTATATCTTTTCAAAGTTTCATTTCTTCAGCTGCTTTTCTCAGCACTTCTGTACTTGATACCATCGCTATCCATGATTTTTTCAACATTCTTATGTAGCATCAAATTTCAAATGCTTCTTATCATTTACTTTAATTGCATCAATAGTCCATGTTTAACATCTATAAAGCGCAACGCTCTAGTCATATGCCTTGAGGAACCTTTTTCTTATTTCTAAATTGATACTATTCCAGGTTAGCTATGACTTCTTCTTATGAAAAGCGTTCTTCACCTGCACTATTCTACTTATAATATATTACTTGCTCCTGTTATCTTTGGTTAATTAACTTTCTAGCTAGCAGAACTATATTATGTGCTGTAGCTTTAATTCCTATATTTTATATTTATTTGATTGACTTCTCCTTTACTGCACATCATGACTTTAGTTCACTTTTCGTCAATCCTCATATTGTATCCAATTTATAGTATTTCATTCATCATTTTCAGTATTTCTTTACTTGAATATCCTCTTCACTCTATGCACAGACAGAAATGTCACCAGCAAAAAGAAGTATGTTGATAAGTTCTCCTCATATTATAATTCCTGTCAAGATTTATTCTTTTACCTCTGTTAGTGCTTCTTCTACATAAACCTTAACTATAATCTGAGATAGGTTGTATCCTTTTCTTTTTAGCTTCCTCTTAGTGCTCGTTAACTCTAATTATTTCTGTGATCCCAAATTTTCTCAAAATTCCAAATATTATATCCCTTTCCACATTATCAATTGCTTTTTAGATATCCTCAATTGTAATGTATGTTTTCTTGCCCTTACTTTTTTGTTTTTCTAATAGCATTTTCAAAGACAGTACGGCTTTTCTTGTTTCTCTGTTCTTCCCTAATCCATACTGATCCTCTCAAACTATTACTTCTATCTTCAGGTTATTATTTTGCATAATTCTTGTTAGTACTATTGATACATATGTCGTGAGACAAAGTGTCGTATATTCATCAAATTTAACTGCTCCAGATTTATTTGTTCCGGCAACGATGATGTTCCTTTCAAAATACTCAAGGATATTCCCAGTTCTGTACATTTCCCTGCAAAGTTGACACATTTCTTTCTTTACTTATTCAACACCATGTTTGAGTAGTTCTGCAGGAATTCCATTGGTCCCACATGCTTTATTATCTCTTAAATACTTTAATGTTTTTACTTTCTCTCTATCTTACAGGTAGAGAAAGTATGGTGATCGTCAAAAAATTCGAACTCGAGATTTTGATGAATTTTCACGTTTCATGACTTCCTGAATCCGAAAAAGTGGTTTTTGAATTTCCGTCTGTCTGTCTGTCTGTCTGTACCTCCAACTAGAGCCTAAACTATTTTACCGATTGAGCTGAAACTTGATACCTAGGGTTTTCATAGGGTTGCCCCGAGGGGTTTTTGGAATTGGATATCTACCCCTAAAATTAAGGGTAGTTTACTGAAGGGAAAAAAGAGAAAAAGTCGATTTTCTCAAAATCGGCTCTAACGATTTTGATTAAATTTCATTTATGAACATTAATAAATATTCCAAACAAAATGGCTACTCTCAATATTTCGGCAAAATGGCTTTAAGGGCTCCGGTCTGATGCGTAAATTAACATTTTTTATAATAGCTCCGAAACTATTTGAGATATGAAATTACTTAGCATTACAAATATGTATATATATTTATAATACAGATATTTTATCCGAAACATATTTTTATAAAATCAATAACTTTCAATCTATACGCAATTATATGAATTTTTTTAACTTTTTGGACATTAAAGTTTAAGTATTGCGACCGTAAAAAAAAACTAACCTGAAATGTTGATGGATGTCGACGTCTCATGACCCCCCGAACCCTAAAAAATAGTCTTTGCAATGCCGTCTGTCTGTGTGTCTATAAAAACTTAAAATTAAGGGTAGTTTACTGAAGGGCGAAAAGAGAAAAATTTGGTTTTCTCAAAATCTGCTCAAACGATTTTGATTAAAATTCGTATCTAGGCGTTGATTAAGATTATAAATAAACTGGCTATTTTCATTTTCCTATGAAAATGATTTTTAGGGTACTTTACAGAAGCGTTAATTTCCGTATCTCCACAACTATTGGAGAAACTAAACAACTTATCATTGCAAAATTGTAGGACTATTAGAAATAAAAAACTTTTATTTGACATATATTTTTATAAAAGCAGCAGTTTCTGAGATATTTGCAAATATATTAATACAATTTTGTGAGCTTTAGTTGTAAACATATACTACTTAAGTCTTAACGCAATAATTCTCCAATGCCATAGAGTAATTAAATATAAGTATCTAAAAAAGTATGTTATTTTTCCTTAAATCTCTTAGGAGAAATGTTTGCATAGCAATGATCTATCTCCATTTTAGACTCAATAGTCAATATTTACATTTTTTATTGGTCAAAATGTATAAATGAATAATTAAATATCAATGCGATGACTTGAAGATCTGCAACACCTTATAAAATGTTAAAATTTTAACCAGAAATCGAAATTTTAATACGAAGTGTTGAC
Organism: Timema bartmani; assembly: GCA_902151455.1. Lineage (NCBI taxonomy): Eukaryota > Metazoa > Arthropoda > Insecta > Phasmatodea > Timematidae > Timema > Timema bartmani. The sequence goes on from CABFWB010003387.1 coordinate 67,325, forward strand.
CCTTGTGGAAGACATTAAACTGTTTGAAATGCTCTTAGGTGGACAAAGATGCGCCTCTTTTCTCATTGATTATATATCATTGTATATTATTTTATGCGTGTTCTTATGTGGAGTGGTGATGATACAATGTACATTATTCCGTTCAGAAATCTTACGAGTTTATAGAAAGAGAGAGAAAGTCTGTGCGGTGTGCCGTACCATTTATTTCGAATTCCGAACTGATTATGTGGTCGTCTCTTTCCTCTATGTCAACATCTTCTTCGTTTTCTAAGGCACCTTCAATTATTTCTCCTTTGTAAAGATTTTCTAGCTGTTCCATGTTATTGCTTTGTCCTCATCTTGTAATAATACATTTTCTTTTGAGTGTCTTAGACAATGAATTTATTTTTTCTATCTTGAAAGTGTTTCTTAACATCTTTATATGCTAGGTCTGTTCTTTATTTGATTGGATGTTATTCAATGGTCACAGGGGTTCGAATCCAAACAGAGAACTATCAGCACCTTACAAAATGAGAAAATTCTAATTTTTTATTACTAAATGACATGACACATAAAAGAAACTAAGAAACTATAGTGACGAAACAGATTTTTAAACACAAGCTTTGATCTTATACATAGTTGCATTGACAAGGTCAACCAGTCTCTTCAAAGTAAGAGTATTTCTCTGTTTGAAGCAATCGCAGAATCGTTGCAGAGAATGGAAGACGAGAAGACGGAACCATGCATAAAGTTTGCCAAAGATAACTCCTCAGAAACGGTATTAGAGGACAGCTTTGATGTAATGAGGCTGAAGAAATTTAAAAGGTTTGATGAAAGTGCACTCCTGAATAAAGCTTTAGAATTTTTTAGAGAAGTTTAACAATGATAAAATTCACGATATGAGGCCACGTCAGCTATATTATCAAAGTTCAAATTTTTTGTCTGGAAATAATTTGAAGGATCAGAGTTTGAGTGAGATGAAAAAAGGTTCTGCTGACTTCGGACTTAGCTACTCATCGGACGTAGACATTTTGGAAACTGCGTCTGAATTAGAAATGTTGAAAACACAAGTGCAAGATTTGATCAAGGAATTATAGTCAGCAACTCCCTTAGATAAGTTAAAACGTATACAAAATTAATATTCGGATGATATTGACCAAATATCAAGACTATGCCTCGAAATTATCTAACCCTATCAGTGGCTGTGGCATTTTGCTAACGCAGCTTTAGCAAGCTCAAGTTGATAAAGAATTATCTCCTTTCTGCGATAAGCCAAAATATATCAACCAGCTTTGCCTTATTTTTAATCGAACATGATGTGGTTTCACAGATGGCATAATAGATTAATTTGCTTCGGCCAAAGCGACAAAAATGAAGTTTTAACTTTTTCATGAACAGAGATTTATAACCTAATGAAACACTGGCCAGAAACATTAAATTAGATTTTATTTTTTTATCCTACATCTTCATAATATAGCAACATGTAATTTTTTCGAATTGAATAGAAAAAAGTAAATTAAGATTTATCATGTCGTAAGAAACTATGATGGGTTCGTGACAACGTTGGTTTTTGTCAGGTTAGTAATCGAGGGCTACGTTAATACATTTAGTCCATGAAATTAAGTGTACAACTTATTTGTTCCTATAGTGTACCTATATTGATTTATGCTAGTGTATTGTCATCCCGTATTTTCCTACGTGTGTGGGCCTGGAGATCTGTCAGGATGTCTTTGGCTGACGATATGATATGATTAATTTTGTGAGTTCGTGATTGACGTCAGACTTGGTCTTTAAAGGATTATTAATACTACTATATTATTACAAATACGATGTTAGAAGTGAAGTTAAAATAAGAACTTAGTGAATATAGAGAAGTGAGTGACCGCGTGAGGTGTTATGAGGTTTTACCTATGGCTTGACTGACAGCTAGGTGGTCCCTGCACGGACGTCGAACCTGGTTCCCTGGGCTCGAGTGGCAGCCCCGACTGACACTTGGTGAGCCTGACGACATAGCCAGTGTGGCCCCATGACAGGCAGCGTGACCTCCCAGCTTACGATCTCCTGTAATCAACCAGCCCCGAGGGCTTCAAACCCCTCTTATTTAAACCGGCTAACGACCTTGTTTCTAGCTATGGCTTGCTGACACTTCCCTTTCGTGTCATCGCTTCTAATTTGCTTGTTTACTGACTCATCATAAATCATAACTATCCTCACAACACTTTTTATGTCATTTGCTACTCACAAAATACAATGTTTATACAACACGCCTTCCAATTGAGGCCGTTGGTGACAGTATTTTGATTGTGTGTTATTAATTTATGTACTTTATTATTTACACCATTAAATTACGTGAAGCATTTAATCAATGAAATTAAAACATTCACAACTAAATCGACAGCGATTAATTAATTTTTAAGATAAAGGTTTGAAAATAATGAGTCTTTTGGGTTGAAGTGATTTTTTTTTCTGGGGAGAGCAAGGATCATAGGTATGTCTTTAGTAAAACGCTACCAACTGAGCTCAGATATATCATATTCATATTACAATGTTAAGGCACAAACAGTTTTAATGTTCGAAGAACACTCAAGACAACGATAATATTTGTTTCTGTTAAAAATATGATTTACGATGGTTAGTTTCTTTTAACAAAATCACCCCCAGAAGGTTGAAACGTGCGCCCATGTAGTTTTGTGATGCTCTACTCAATACACAATCACTATCTTGCACATTATTTAGCCGGCCAGTTGAATCCCTTCATAAGCCTAAATTATAATATCAGCTATATCAACAGCTCATTTCTAGATATGTTTCAAGATGATAATTTTTCCAAATTCAAGTGTGAGAAGCGAGAAATCCAATATCCACTCAGGTCCAAGTATTTAGGTACGTTAATTTTTGCTTCAAAACTTCATACGAATTATTGTAGCTCCAGCAAACTCAGCTGTTCCTATTTAACCACCCGTTTAGTATAAATATTTCTTCATACGTTTATAAAATTTGGTCAGAAAATTGGGGTTCACATTCATGGTGTAAATTATTTTTCATTATATAAATTATATAATTCTATCAAAGTAATCTTCATGCAATGCATTTAACATTATTTAGTTTCAGTCCAGTTTAAAAAAAAAACACGAAAAATAACGTATAGCGTCCTTGCTAAGAGTGCAATTCTAAACTTTGTTTTAACGTGGGAATAAAAAACCGTTATAAATGTGTTTGAAGTCGGATGGAGAAAATATTTAGCAATATTTAAAGTAATAACAATTTTACATAGAGTTTCAGTACGTCCTTATCTAAAATCATAATTACGTCACTGATATGCACAAATATAAGTATTTAGATGGTAGATACATTCATAAATCCATTCCTTAAATATAAATTGGCCATTTAATTTAATGTGGTTTCCAGATTCCCATTTATTTTAGTATTAAATTCAACCTAAGATGTAAGGCCAGGGCAGGCTGGTAACCACAGTTATGGGTTTAAACTATTTATCTGATAATCCAGATTTCCTTCCACTCATGCATATATGCGTTCAAGTAGTAGGTGTCCAAGTCTTGTATCTTTTTTCTTCGTGTTTATTTGTGCAATTTTCTATTTTCTGATCTCTGTTAGTAGCCACTCAGAATGCAGTATCAAATCCATTGAGAATCCAATGAGCAAAATATGATTGACGTATTTGTGGGCACGTTGACTAAAGAATAGAGCTCATATGGTGTTGTTTGCCGATGATGGATATATTGTGGTTTGAATCCTGGCTAGATATACTAATGTGATTTTTTCCTAAATGGGCTCCCACTAATTCTTCACGCAATTTTAGTCAAAATTTATAATTATAATTTTCTCATCCTTATCCCATTGATGCGTAAAACTTGAAAGTGCACGTAAAAAAATAAATGGTACGGCACACCGCACAGACTTTCTCTCTCTTTCTATAAACTCGTAAGATTTCTGAACGGAATAATGTACATTGTATCATCACCACTCCACATAAGAACACGCATAAAATAATATACAATGATATATAATCAATGAGAAAAGAGGCGCATCTTTGTCCACCTAAGAGCATTTCAAACAGTTTAATGTCTTCCACAAGGGTCAACACTTCGTATTAAAATTTCGATTTCTGGTTAAAATTTTAACATTTTATAAGGTGTTGCAGATCTTCAAGTCATCGCATTGATATTTAATTATTCATTTATACATTTTGACCAATAAAAAATGTAAATATTGACTATTGAGTCTAAAATGGAGATAGATCATTGCTATGCAAACATTTCTCCTAAGAGATTTAAGGAAAAATAACATACTTTTTTAGATACTTATATTTAATTACTCTATGGCATTGGAGAATTATTGCGTTAAGACTTAAGTAGTATATGTTTACAACTAAAGCTCACAAAATTGTATTAATATATTTGCAAATATCTCAGAAACTGCTGCTTTTATAAAAATATATGTCAAATAAAAGTTTTTTATTTCTAATAGTCCTACAATTTTGCAATGATAAGTTGTTTAGTTTCTCCAATAGTTGTGGAGATACGGAAATTAACGCTTCTGTAAAGTACCCTAAAAATCATTTTCATAGGAAAATGAAAATAGCCAGTTTATTTATAATCTTAATCAACGCCTAGATACGAATTTTAATCAAAATCGTTTGAGCAGATTTTGAGAAAACCAAATTTTTCTCTTTTCGCCCTTCAGTAAACTACCCTTAATTTTAAGTTTTTATAGACACACAGACAGACGGCATTGCAAAGACTATTTTTTAGGGTTCGGGGGGTCATGAGACGTCGACATCCATCAACATTTCAGGTTAGTTTTTTTTTACGGTCGCAATACTTAAACTTTAATGTCCAAAAAGTTAAAAAAATTCATATAATTGCGTATAGATTGAAAGTTATTGATTTTATAAAAATATGTTTCGGATAAAATATCTGTATTATAAATATATATACATATTTGTAATGCTAAGTAATTTCATATCTCAAATAGTTTCGGAGCTATTATAAAAAATGTTAATTTACGCATCAGACCGGAGCCCTTAAAGCCATTTTGCCGAAATATTGAGAGTAGCCATTTTGTTTGGAATATTTATTAATGTTCATAAATGAAATTTAATCAAAATCGTTAGAGCCGATTTTGAGAAAATCGACTTTTTCTCTTTTTGCCCTTCAGTAAACTACCCTTAATTTTAAGTTTTAATAGACACACAGACAGACGGCATTGCAAAGACTATTTTTTAGGGTTCGGGGGGTCATGAGACGTCGACATCCATCAACATTTCAGGTTAGTTTTTTTTACGATCGCAATACTTAAGCTTTAATGTCCAAAAAGTTAAAAATATATATATAATTGCGTATAGATTGAAAATTATTGATTTTATAAAAATATGTTTCGAATAAAATATTTGTATTATAAATATATATACATATTTGTAATGCTAAGTAATTTCATATCTCAAATAGTTTCGGAGCTATTATAAAAAATGTTAATTTACGCATCAGACCGGAGCCCTTAAAGCCATTTTGCCGAAATATTGAGAGTAGCCATTTTGTTTGGAATATTTATTAATGTTCATAAATGAAATTTAATCAAAATCGTTAGAGCCGATTTTGAGAAAATCGACTTTTTCTCTTTTTGCCCTTCAGTAAACTACCCTTAATTTTAAGTTTTAATAGACACACAGACAGACGGCATTGCAAAGACTATTTTTTAGGGTTCGGGGGGTCATGAGACGTCGAAATCCATCAACATTTCAGGTTAGTTTTTTTTACGATCGCAATACTTAAGCTTTAATGTCCAAAAAGCTAAAAATATATATATAATTGCGTATAGATTGAAAATTATTGATTTTATAAAAATATGTTTCGAATAAAATATTTGTATTATAAATATATATACATATTTGTAATGCTAAGTAATTTCATATCTCAAATAGTTTCGGAGCTATTATAAAAAATGTTAATTTACGCATCAGACCGGAGCCCTTAAAGCCATTTTGCCGAAATATTGAGAGTAGCCATTTTGTTTGGAATATTTATTAATGTTCATAAATGAAATTTAATCAAAATCGTTAGAGCCGATTTTGAGAAAATCGACTTTTTCTCTTTTTTCCCTTCAGTAAACTACCCTTAATTTTAGGGGTAGATATCCAATTCCAAAAACCCCTCGGGGCAACCCTATGAAAACCCTAGATATCAAGTTTCAGCTCAATCGGTAAAATAGTTTAGGCTCTAGTTGGAGGTACAGACAGACAGACAGACAGACAGACAGACAGACAGACATTCAAAAACCACTTTTTCGGATTCAGGAAGTCATGAAACGTCAAAATTCATCAAAATCTCGAGTTCGATTTTTTTGACGATCACAATACTTTCTCTACCTGTAAGATAGAGAGAAAGTAAAAACAGCCAAATAAGTTTGGTAAATCCTCTACTTCATTGCATTATTTTTCAAAACTTATGAGTAACAACATGCGTGTAGGACCTACTTGTGTTTAGGTGCTAACATGATATACTATATGTAATAGGCCATATTTTTCGTTTATAACAGGCTCTACTAGTTACCAAAATAGTTGAAAAGTTCCACAATCCAAATGTATTATTTCATATAAAGTAATATATGAAAGTTTTCTATTTATTTTTTCTCTATATGAAACAATAAAACCCAACAGTTGTGAAGAAGACAAGAAACCAAAATGACTTTCCTTAGATGTTATAACAAGTTAGAAATGAATGATAATTTTAATTGTGTCGTAATAGTTGGCTACAATGCGGGGGCATGTCTTGAAACTTTTACAAAGACGTTATTATAATGTGTTTGACATTTTTGTTGAGTTGTGTATAGAGGACTACCATAAATTCCCAGGAAAAGTTTTCACACGGCTTTTGCGTGAACAAGCCATTGGTATAAAATGTCTAAGGAACATAAAATATACTGAGAATGTGATATGGTTCCTGTGGTGAAATAGGACAGCAGTTATAATAATTTGATAGTATAATATTGCTATCATAATATTTTCTGGGTATGCAAGAGCTATTTTCATACGGCTTTACGCAAGCATTTATAGTTTCTTAAATCAAGAGAAAGTTGTGTGATAGTGAAAAAAATAGATCTCGAGATTATGACGAGTTTTTATGTGCTATGTGAATATGTACTCAATAAAGTGTATTTTACAATTCTGTCTGTCCCTGGCCACAGATCCAAAACGGTTTGATGGGGCTTGTTCACACTTAATATCTAGATGTTAGAGGGCAATATCACAAAAAACTTTTACCCTAGCCCTCTAAATAAGGGTAGTTTACTGATGAGTTGTTTTTTCGAATTCAAATTTTTTTGAAAATGACTCTAACGATTTTATTTAAAATTCACATAAAAATTTGTTTTACACGACAAATTTTATATAATTATATAATATAATGCTATATAATATTAGTTTTGGGGCAAAAAATTTTTGAAGGTGTGTTAACTGGTGATTGATTTTTTTTAAATTGCTGTAATGAATTGGTCCCAAACGGGTATGTTTGATATAAAAAAGAATCCTATATAGGACTACTCGATTTTGGGTAAAAATTCAATAAAGAGTCGTTTATTGATTAGCGATTTTTGAGAATTTGAACTATTTTGAATATGGCCTTACCAATTTTCCTTAAAATGTAGATTAGGGGAGTGCTTGAAAATAACTTGACAATTAAAGCTATTTACTTGTATTTTAGAGAAAAATTCGGTGATGGGTATTTTTGTTTTTTTAAATATATTGAACTAGCAGTATAGTTTTAAGAAATTAAAATACACACCAATAATGGTATTTTACAGTCGATAAATGATCGGTCACTAAAATAATGTTAGCTTGTCTTAATTATTTAAAGTGTTACTGTTTAAGTGTTAAGTTTTTTTAATTTGAATATAAAAAAAATGTATTTAGTGACTTGGTTCAAAATGGGTATCTGTTAAGTTGTTTGTATTATAAATATTGGTATAGAGTTTATAAATAAATCATTTAATAGTAGTTAACTGACTGAATTTGTAAAATTTTATAATTTTATTTTATAAATAGCTCTAACGTTTTGGTTCAAAATTATTTTTGCGGGACGATTTTATATATCAACTAGCTGAATGCCCGTTCTTCGCACAGGATATTGTGTTATTTATTTTTGGATGAAAATGAGGAATTTTTGTTTGAAGCTTAATGGCATGATTCTTAGCGCTACTCGAGAAACACCGTGAGGAGGTGACCATGTATCGTTTCTCAAGGGGAGTTTTATTTTCGGCGACCCCCTTGCCTACTGCCTGGGGCGTTATCAGCTGAGCGTGGCTGGATAGGTCTCCTCCCCCCCCCCAACCCCACATCACCCCGGGCCGGGCCCTCTCACTCACACATACACTACAAACACCACAAAATTCAGTATAATATAAACTACAGACTTCTACTGTCTCTTGGAGTTGCATATTAAAACGTAATTACATATTTTAATTAATTGTCTTTTTTTCATTTTTTTCCACCTCTTAGAAGCATCTACGGGGTTAAAAATAATTGCTATTTTTTTCGAAGGCATTATAAGAACAAACTTATCGGATTATTACCCTCCAAACGCTTAAAAATAGTTTATAAAGGAATATTTTTGATTAGGGTAGCTACCTCTATTTCACCCCCTTAATCACAAAACATCTGATTAACAAACTTTTACATTTCTTAAATAGCTTTGTAAGGAACACCTGTGCCAAATTTCAGTCCTCTAGCTTCGTGGGAAGTGTGAGAATTAGTGATGAGTGAGTTAGTCAGGGCTTTCGCTTTTATATAGAGAGAAATAATAAAGTACCTTTATTTATCTAAACTAAATTTATTTAAGGTTAGATTAATTACAACAAATTATATAAAATTGAAATATCTTGTTAATTGACATTCAAACTTTAATTAAAATTGGGAATGTGGGAACCTTTTTTTCATGATTAATAGGAATACGTTTTTATCATTAAAAATAATTTTAGAATAGTTCACAAATAATTTCTTTTTTAAGATTTTAATTTTGTTTGTTGATGTATTTGAAAAATTTTGTTTCAAATTTATATATAAAGAGTGATTATTGGGATTAACAATAGGATGTGTTTGTTTTTACGAAGAAAACTTAAGTAAGGGTAGTTTACTCAAATCCTATTTATTTTTTAATTTTCTTTGAAGCTATAATACACAATATGAGAAAGTTTGTGTGATTGTGTCTTACCATTTATTTTAAATAACAAGTATACGTGGCTATGATTCATTACAGATCTATATAACTTACTAGCAACAGTACCACAGCATTTCAAGATAACTATTGGTCTTTCCAATATCTCAATTTTAACGCACAGCTAAAAATTTATCCCAATTGTTCTCATAACTATTTTTCTCCAATTGACAGCTACAAATATCTGGAAAACCGAGTATTGAGTAACACTTTAAATAATTAAGACATGCTAAAATTATTTTAATGACCGATCATTTATCGACTGTAAAATGCCATTATTGGTGTGTGTTTTAATTTCTTCAAATTATACTGTGAGTTCAATACATTTTAAATAATAAAATTAGATTTGATAAATCTATTTTTATATAAATATATAAAACTTTTTTATTATTTTCTACAGCTCCTCTTGGATTTAATCTCATCTCTTTGGATCAAGTGGAGATAAACATAAAGTGGAACAATGAAGAGGATATCGATATTCTACTAGTACCACTTTTAAATAATACATTAAATGAACAAAATACATTACTTAATGACAATAATGTTAATGGAAAATCAAACGAATTCCATTATTCTATTGAAGATTTAGAGCTTTGTTGTTGTTCAAATGATTATGCCCTTCCTAAAGTGCTGAAAATTGTTATTAATAATGAAAATACAGAAAGTGTTAAGTGTATATTTTTTAATTATTTGTTTGATAAAAAGATCGACCAGATATTTACAAATAGATACATTAAAAATATTAAAAATGTCATCGCAAACGCAAAATCAAATATTAAAGTATATCTTTGCAAACAAAATCCTTATAGTACTTTCAAAAATAAATATGTTGATGTAATATTAAATAATATATCAAAAAACAATTTCAAAACTCTCATAAAGAGAAAATTACTGTTTAATTGTGTGTATAATTCAAAAATATTCAAAGAAAAGGTTAAAGAAAAATGCTATAATATTTTAAAGAACTCTACGAACTTTATGTACACATTCACTAAAGGAAAAGTTAAAAAGTCAACACACATGAAAACTTATGCATGCAAGTTAATAAACCTTAGAAGTCAATTTTCACTTACACAGAATATGAAAAAGATCAAACCTAAAAGAATGAACAAACGTGAAACAAAAGACGCAATTATCACTGCCGGGAAGAAGCCCATGCAAAATTCAATTGATAAAGTAAAACAAATCTCACTTTCAAAAATAAAATTAAAAAATTTGATTCAAGAATTATTTCACCAGTCTGTGAACAATACTATAGAAAAAAAAAATACACAAAGAAGTTTATCCAATAAAACAAATTGTGACAAAACATTAAGCCATAGTTGTACAAAGCTGAATGAAAGTGACGACACAATAACTGTTGTCTCAAGAAACACTGGCTCATTCACTAAATGGATTGAAAAGGGTATATCTTATGGTATTGAAAAAGTGAAACATAAGATGGTTGGTACTTTTAATGAAGGGGGGGATTTTTATATTGGGGGAAACTTCAAAATTACTAGAAACAAACGTTGAAATTATATTTGTTAAAATGAAATAAAGACTTATATCTCTGCACCCAAACCAAATTATGGCTCAAAATTGAGTAAATTTAAAATAACTCCAAGCAAATTAATATAATTACATCTATTTGAGTAGGCTTTGTTATAAAGTATAGAATTTATAATAGATATTATATGAATTAAATATATATTGGGTCGTGAAATCTTTTAATTCCACATTATTAAATAACTTAGTCTATCCTCCACAATATTTGCTTTAAATAAAATATAATTTTGGTATCACTCATTTTCTTGTGCAAGGAATTGGCTAGGCACTGAAATGATTTTTTCATCTGTGACTTCAAAGTTATAACTGACCGCCTTTCTGGTCTACTGGTCAAAATTCCTGGCTACAGATCTAGAAGTTCCGTGGTCGGTACCCAAAGCTTCAAAAATTTACCTGCGAATCATTGCGTCTATAACGGTGTCAAACGTAGCCTTGTTAGGACAAATTAGGAGCTTCTTGAACAAAGAAGATACAGCTACAGTTTAAGTCCCTCGTAGTATCGTAAATGTACGGTTTCGTACGATAATCTTGTGTTTTTTCCTGCCATGCTTTTCTGTGCACACCAGCACCTGTCGAAGCATCACAGTATCGTATACTTACGGTGCATGGATTTCCATTCCACTTTGAAAGCGAAAAGACAGGTACGACAGTGTCATGGCGGGTGTTGCTTCAACCACTCCTCTCGCCTACACTGGTCGACTCTTAGGTTTCTTGGTGACGCGGTATTCTTATTGTATTGTATTTGAATTGTGAAATGAGACATTTTTAAAAGGATAGAATTATTGATGTACAAGAGTACAAAGTTCTTTATGACATTGGGGATCCATTTTATTATGACATTAAGTACAAGGACAACGCATGTTCTGATATTAGAGAGCGTATACATAGAATAAGAAAGCAGATTTAAGTTTATTAGTGAATTTTAAAAGTAGGATATTAATATATTCACTGTCGAACGTGAGTGAGGCCTCCTGTTGGGACAAGGCCATACAATTTGAACCTAAAACATTCTCTTCTACACATAGCTCATTCTAAAGTATGTGAAAATCTTTATATCAGCGTGGATCAATCCTCAAACAGCGTAAAAAGACTCTTTAAACAATTTTCTCATTGATATCATGTATCCACATCCTTTTCCCGTTCTCTGGCTCCATCAACATAGCCGCTACCCCAATGTCTTCTCTCATCCGAGGAAGAAGACAAAGTGTAGCCCCTTTTTATCTACTAGGACCAAAAGGAGGCATATAGATATGCATGTATATGCTACCTAACAACAATAAGAAAACCAGCTAAATTACAGAGTGAGCAGACAGGACAGTGATATTAGAATGTATTATTATACGATGATATATTCTCCCATGTTTCATTGCCACCCAATCAGTATCATTGAAAAAAAAATAGGAAAAGATTTTAATTTAATTTAATTTAATTTTAGCACCGCGTCTTACTACCCGTTCGGGTTATACGCTTAAGTACTAATTACACTAAATGGATTAGGAAATGGGAAGGTTGAACTTAGAGGAAGGGAACCCGCATTTGCGTGGAGGGAGAGTGGAAAACCATTTAGGAAAAGCCACCCCCAGTTCACCCGTCCTCGGTGGTCTGACTCAACACTTCTAACAACAAGGGACCTTTAATGAATGCAAATTATTCAATTAATAATATGCTTATCCAGAAGGGCTTAAACAAAAGTTAAACATTTAAAGAAATATCATTAATCAATCAATATAACTTAAGGTGACATCAAAAATTAATTCACATCAGTGTTCAGAAATAATAATTCTTTGGTCAGTAGGACCTTGCATTTAGTCACGTCCAAAAATATTATTTGGACTTAGAAATATTTATGTCCCATCCTAATTATTTACTTTTGTACTACTAAGAAGTTAAAGACTTGAAATTCACTAAACTAATAACAAGTATAATGTATTATTTACTTTTATAACAAAGACTCTAAACCATTTTATATATACAACTATAAGTAACCAAGGAATTTAATTTATTTAGTTTACTATGCAAGAGAGATAAAACTTCAAATTATTCAAGATAACTTCCAAGACAATATATTCTAAATTATTTATTTCAAATAGTAAATCCTTCAGTAGATTAAAGAAGCAAGATGAATATTTCAAAATTATTCAGGATTGTTTCCAAGATAAAAGAAACTAAATTGCTTAGTTCAATTAGCAAACCAAATAATTGAAAAAGATAAATACGTCAAATTATGCCACCTCCCGCATCGCCTCAGTGGAGAAGGGCGTGGTCCTAGAGCTGTTGGCACGGGTTGCCTAAAGTCAGGGTCAGTCTCGGAGAGTGTTGATGGTTGGGCGCCACCTCGATGGCGATAGCGAGACTGAACATCTGAACATTAACGAGGAAAGTCGTTCATTCGCCAGATGTAGATATGAAAAT
>CABFWB010003388.1:0-38575 GCA_902151455.1 Timema bartmani
ACGTCTGTCGGCGTTACAGTGAACTACAAATGTAAACAAAAATGAACACTGTAGGACGGTAATAATTGAACTCCAACACCTCCCAAATCTTTCTTGGTTTTCCTTGAGGTCTTTTCCCCATATACTTCATCCCCATCATTCTCCTTGGGATCCTTTTCCATCTCCATTACGTGTATATATCATCTAAGCTTTGATTCCTCTACATCCTGTACCCCCCACTCTTGCCTGGATCACTTCATTCCTGATCCTGTTTCTACTCGTGACAGATAGCATACTCCTTACAAACTTCATTCCCTTGGCCCCTTTCTTGTCTTTCTTACATTCAATGAGCTTTTTTCTGCTGCATAGTGTGTAATTATGGGTACAAAGTAAGCCCTATACAACACTTCCTTACACTTCAAGTGCTCTTCTTGTCTCCATGAAGGTCTCTTACACATCTATAGAACAACTCTCTCTGCTGCCCTCTTCTCATTAGATCCTCGATACTCCCTTCCTTATCCTCAATCACACTTCCCAGATATTTTACATTCTTTGCCATGCTCAGCTCTACTCCATCCAAATTTATAGCTTTAGTAGGCATTATCCTCTCCCTTGTCATTACCATCATGTCACATGTCATCATACTAAATGTTATTCCACTTTCTTTCATGTTCTCATTCCATTCCTGTAACTGTTGCTATACTTCCTTTTCCTTCTTTCCTCATACCATCAAGTCGTCAGCAAACATTATGGCCTTCATTCTTCCCTCCCTGGTTTTCCTTACCACTTTATTCATGACAACTTTCAATACCACTACAAACAGTAGTGGCGAGATATCACTTCTCTACTTAACTCTATATTTTATTTGGAACCACATTGTCGATCCCTTCTCAAATTTAACACAGTTCCTGCTATCCTCATAAATACTTCTTATTCTCATTACAACTCCTCTTTCCACTCCAGTTTGCTCCATCGCTTTCCAGACTTTATTTCTATCCACACTTTCAAATGCCTTCTCCACAGCCATAAACAACATTACCAAGTCCTTCCCAAATGCATACCTTATTTCCATTAGCTGCCGCATAGCAAAGATCAAGTTTATTGTAGACCTTTATTCTCTAAGCCTGTGTTGTTCCTCTCTCCACCTACCCTTTCTTTGATATTAACTTTCCCAGTATTTTTTCATATATTTTGTACAGTGGCCCATCAGAATTATTTCCCTATAATGTACACACCTCTTCCTGTTTCCTTTCTTAAAAACCGGAACTATAATTCCCTTCTACCCAGTCTCCCAGTACTCTGGTCTCCTTCCATATTACCCCCAGCTCCCTGTATAATCATTGTATTCTCGCTTCTCCTGCAGCTCTTATAATTGCCACAATTAATTCGACAATACCTGGTTATTTTCCCCATTTCATCCTTTTCAAAGAATCCTCCACCTCTTTCCATGTGGGACCCACTACCTTCTCTTCTACTAATTCTTCATACTCCTCTGCTTAATTCTTACCTCCCTCTTCTTCAGGATTCAACATCTTCTCAAAACATCTACATAATTCCTTTTCTTCTTCTCCTGTCTTCTACATTCCTTTCCAGCACATTTGTTCATTTTTGCATCCAAGTTTTCCTAGATTCCTGTACCACACGCTTCGCTCTTCTCTTCATCTCCCTTTTCTCTTACTCTGTTTCCAAATTCCGATTCTTAAAACTTCTTTTGAATGCTTTGTTCTTCTCCTCCACTGCTTCCTTCATTCTTTCATTCCACCATGGTGTCTCCTTCTACTTTCTCTTATCACTTGTCCTCCCACATACCTCCTCTGCAGCTCCCATGGAAATTTTCTTGAACCTCTCCCATTCCTCCTCTATATTTTGAATCTCACCCTTGGGCATTAAGCTTTTTGCCTTTCTTAAATACAATTCTCTTTCCTTATCATTTTTAAGCCTCCACGCCCTTATCTTTCTTTCTTGTTTTCCTACTTTTCTTCTATGTTTCCATTCCCCTATGTCTGCCACAAGCAGCCTGTGGTAACTAGCCAGAAACACACTTGGTATAACCTTAAAGTTTATAGTCTGCCATTTCATTTCCTTTATTTTATCAAATTTTAAATATTGCAAATTTGATGTTGATATATTACATACTATGCACCTTGAAAAATTGTAGTTCTGGGAAAACACAGGGAATATTTAGTAGGGATCTGTAAAAGAAAGGAAAAACACAGGACATTCAACTGGGAAGAAAATTTTTACAGGGGTTCACTTGAAAGCTAACGTGATAGTGTACATTTTTTAAATATTTTTTTTAGTAACACCTTTTACTACTTGTTTGTGTTATACGCTTATGTACTAATTAAGCTTAGGTGTTTAGGATGATGAAGGTTGGTTTTATAGGAAGTCTACCCGCATGGAGGGAGGCTGTAAAACCATTTAGGAAATACCACCCTTAGAACAAATTATCAAGATTTGGACCTTAATCCTCTCATCATTGGCAGTCCAGCCTACAACGAGAGTAGTGCTTAAGACCCTTCAGTCACCAAAGCATCTCATTAAAACTATGTCAATTTTTATTTTGAGATGTGAGATGTGAGCTTCGTTTAAAAAGTTTGTTAGATAATGCCACCATGCTCATTACAGATATTCAACAACTGTCGATATCAACATGAGAAGAAAATTAAACTCTATCTTTGTACTGGAGCAATATTTTATTTATTTTGGTCAAAAAAAAAGTTTTTCCATAAAAACTGAAAAAACATTGGCCTTTTCTCGCGTCCCCTTCTATCCCACCTTATTGAGACTTTAAAACCAAAACTTTTTTTAAATCTCCACGTCTTACATTGTTCAGGCTATATGTATATTTTATAATTGCTCTAATGGGGTAGGGATGAGGAAGGAAACATTTTAGAGGTAATATACCTGCATTTGCTTGGAGGGAGAGTGGGGAAGCCCTTTAGAAAAAACCACCTTCACTAGACTCATCTGGGATTCAAACCCCAATCTCGTCATCACTATGCCAGTCTAATATTAGTTTGACATATTGCATTTTGATAGTCATATATTATATGTTCGGCTCAAACCATGTTGTCTTCAACAGCACAAAAGATGCACCTAAGTGCTAACCGTCGACTTAAAAAAGTACTGTGTGACATGACATAACTGTCGAAATTGTATTGACTTCAAAAAATTATACCATGTTGGGAAAAATTTTGTACAAAGTTTAATTTTTTCCATGTCGGCCTACCACCCAAATTGTATTCACGTGCCACTGGTTGGTACGCGTGCCATATATTTGCTATTCCTGGCCTACACTGACATCACGATTCACGAGCCCTCAAAGCTAAAACCATCACACTCATACAACAATATCCTAATTAGTAAAAGTAAGAATAACTGAACTGATAGTGAAATTTGGGGGGGTTAAACTAATAAAAAAACATCTCACCTTTTTGGTGCCTCTGCTGGTGGTTCTTTTACAAGCCAGGTGTCAAGGGTGTCTTTATGTTTTTTAAGGCTTGACATTTTAATACAATTATTTAACTAACACTAATATTTATTACATTAGCAACAACCAACAAGCCACTAGTATTATAATACCAACACAACACACAACCTTTCACTACACTCAACACTGTACTAACTAGTAAGGCGGTGCTGTTCAAATTTTGTAAATAGTTTCCAAATGTTCAGGGTTACAAAATAGTGCTTTACAAAGTAGGTGTGTTAAAAGAAAGGATGGTATTCAGGTATCCAGGTATTCAGCCCACACAAGCTGCCGACTTCTTTTCTGACAATTATTATCCTTTTATTTAAGCTGCTATTTCCTTTTAAGTAAAATCTTACAATTGATAGCAAAAATGTTTGCCTACTTTTCTCGGACCTCAACACTTGACCCATACCAAGAAACGTCCTTTGTTTCCCGATAACTGTTTGAATGCAGAAAACAACAACAAAATTTGGATTGTTGGCAGGTATAATTTTACAATAGGAAGTTTTACAAGTTGCATCTTGAAGGTGAATTTAAAAATAGTAGCTAACTAGTATTTGGTTGAAGGCATTTACATTAAACTGTAGTAAAAGTAAAAAGCTATGCTTTGTTAAAGTATTTGTATGTATACGGGGACACCCACGCTTTCTACACCCTTGTTAAAAAATTACTTAAATATTTGTGACTTTGGCATATTTAATTGAATGCTTTAAATTGTAGGTCTTTATAAATAAGAAAACTCAACTGAAAAATTAAGTACAATGATTTGAATACATCTATCTGACACCTTAGTTCAGTCGATAGCATGTCTGTCTACTGAGCTAAGGGGCCTGGGTTCGATTCCCGGCATGGCTGAAAATTTATCAATGGTGAAATGTGGGATTACCCTTTCATAGTGATAAATCAACGACCAGGGACTGGATGTTGTACCTGTCCTAGTCTTAAGTTATACTATAAGGACTATGAAGCTATGACATGTCTAGCAAGCCAGTAGTGGAAAATATGTGGCTTGAATAAAAAATGGACCTGGACCATAGGCTGGTAACCGTGATGGAGTAAAGTAAATTTGAGTATATCTCTAATATTCCCTCCCTCCCTCTAAAATTTGGTACCTTCATATATTTTCTCATCCAATTATAACTTATAACCACAGATATGTTTTCACAGTATATTTTGTAAAAGGAAATTTCATCTCCCTAAACTACTTTCTAAAGTTACATTAAAATGGGAATGTCTTCTGGAAAACGCAGGAAATTTTTACCAAAAATTAGTGGAAAGGCTGATAATGGCACCTAGTTCGGACTTGTAAATCAAACTCAATGCTTTTGGATTTGATAAACTAATGCTCTTCTAACCACTGAGCTATCCATGTTCATCCTGTACCCAGGATTGTTTTATCTCATTTCATGTTTTTTCTTAACAGTAATCTACAATGTATTTTGAAAATCTTTGACAAATAATATCGCTATAACATTTTATATTGAGACCTATCCTTAACAGTTTTAAATTTATTTATTTATTTATTTTTAAATATAGTTTTTGAATGGCTCACAGGCTTGTGCCAACATTGATGATTTGGTTTGTTTGTTTATCGTTATGAACCCACAGTTCTTGGTTTGATTCCCATGTTCTGGTGATGATTTTAAACAAAATTGTAATTTATATAAATCACCGATACACTCCCAGTTATAAAAAGTGGCCACCCGAAAGTTGGATTTGTAGTGTAAACATGGCCACTTATTTTATTGATACTATACATAAAACCTAGTTGTCTTGAAAATAGTCTCCTGTATTTTGTCTATGCTTTGGTTGTATTATGTACATCTTTTATTTTTACACTTGTAGGGGTCTACTTGTTTATTTGTTAGTAGATTTTAGTTTTAGGGTTTCGGTCTTCATAATTAGATAACACAAGACAGTAAGACAAACGACAACAACCAGCATCCAGACTATTAATTTATCAAATGATGAGAGGGAAAAGTACACATTTCACAGCTGACAATTTCCAGCTTTCAGCCCAGACTAACCCAAGATGTATTTTAATAGGGGTATTTTATGTGCGCTTTCTCTACCAACAAATTATATCAGTACTTGACCTAAAAACTAACTCGAGAAAAGACATAACAGTCGACAATAATTCAACCAAATTTTTTTTTTTTTTTTCTGTGCCAACCCTCAGTTTTGTAGCCAGACATGCTACAAACTGTTAGCGAGCTAGCCAAGGTAATGGAAACCAGATTGTAAAATTCCATCACTATTTATCTTAGAGATGGGTCAGATCCTATTTTTCTTTAATCCTAGAGCCGCGACTATGAGGATCATTCAAATAACAACAGCTCACCCCTGCATGATGATTTAAAGCAGGAGGAAGAACTTTTGTCATTCGAATAAGCTTCATAGTCTTGGCCTTAATCTTAAGTTCAAATCCTAAAAACGTGTTAGGCATAAGAGGTAAACATTTAACCTCAGAATGATTTTATTTTATTATAATTTTGGTTCTCATTAATTCTTTAGTTGTTGTAGAAAATAGAAATTGTTAGCTAATTTATAAAAAATTGTTATGTGAAATCTCATTAATTTAGGTGGTAAATTAATGGTCTTGGCTTTGTTGGGTTTATTTTATAACTATGTTTGGTTAAACCACTGGTGAACATGGTCATAATTATAAAATAAGATTCAAATTATGAGATAAAATAAAATATTGTTGAATCCTCGAATCCCAAATATCCATAAGGATTAAGGGATTCAAGAATTAAAAGAATTAACCCCTTATTTGTACACAATGGTACCTGCCCTACCTCTGATGGCAGGTGCTCATCCACGATGGCACAGACTACCCCGAGATCTCCCTACTGACCTCTCTGGTGCAACCGAGGCAAGAACTGTCCATCTCGGTGGGCGGCAACTACATCGAGAGCGAGGCCAATGTACGGGGTCTGAACGTCGGCCAGCGGCTGTGCTGGTTTGATGATGAGATCCCTGGCAACTATACCGATGACTACAGCTATCAGACGTGTGTCACTGGGTGTAGGATCACTGCCGTGGCCGAGAAGTGTGGATGTTTGCCCTTCTACTACCCTACCTCTGGTGAGATCTCACCTACCACCATGCTACCAGTGCATTTTAAGGGTCTGCCAATACTTCAATTTTGGGCTCAAGGCTGAGAGTTTAATAAATATTCAGGTTTGATCTCAACAGCTTTATAAGCTTGGTGAATTCGGACTTGCAGTATGAGGGTATTTTTCTTCCCTGTTATATATCTGTTTATTTGGGCTAGATCACTTGGCTAGGTCATGGTTTAAATAATTGTTTGGATAAAAAATCTAAAAACCACACAAACACTTTTTTAAAGATAAAAGCTTCCACTGCCAGATAAAGCTTCTTCATGTTAGAAGAGTAAACTGATACTGATCAGTATATGAAGCAGTTTGTGACAATGAATGCTTTTTTTTTAATGTGATTGTGTGTTTTTTTAGGATTTTATCCAGACAATTTATATTCCTTCTAATTCCAACCACATTATATGACGCTTGGTGATGGATGACTACTACTCTATTTTTACACTATTTGCTGACGAATGGTAGTGTGCAATTGGTCATGTCAGTTACTTGCTTGGAAGTGACTCTAATCTTTCTTTTGTCGTCTTAAGTAAAATATTAGATTTGTACAAAAAATTGAGAGAATTATTGGTCTAAAGTGGTGGACGATTCAAAAGAAACAAACCACAAATTAATAATGATTCAAACAAAAACAAACCAAGCAACACTTTTAAAAATAAATAACATTATATGCATTTATTTGTTGCAATTAAATATGGAACTAAACATCAAATAAATAGGAGCCTATATTGGTTATGAACTGGTGTAATATTAAATAAATAATAAGTTAAATTTTTATCTGAGGACCCTGTCAAAATTGTATAGTTTATTATTTTATCGGCAGTCATATAATTTAGTGAGTTATATTTTTTCCTAATATTAACAAACTCACATTATAATTAAAATACGTGTGTGTGTGCATATCGCAGAATATTTAATCTAAATAAAATGAAACATATACCATATAAGCACATTAAAATATTATTAACATTTATAGGAAATAGTATTATTACATATAACTATTCAAATAAGCTTAGACAAATCCCAAGTTATCTATTGATCTGCACAATTATTAGATTACGATGATAAAACAGCTTCTTCTTTCACAGAGTAATGATAAATATGACCTATAAGAATCTCAGAACCTTCCATACCTGCAAATCTCAAGGTTAAGCAAGATAAGACTACTAGATGACACAGCTGTTACATTTCTTAAAGGTTGGCTTGCCCCGCTTAGCCACTTGGGAAGTGGCGACACTTCAGTAGTTTAGTAACCAGGGGGGTTGGAAAAATAATTAGGGGTAGTGTTACTTCAGTATGCAAATCTTTACTTTCCTAGTCACAGGCGAATTATATTCATCATGGTACTCGGTATATCGTCACCGTATTATAGCTCTAGTGTGTGAAGAGTCTTACTGCTGGTCCAAAACCATTAGGCCTATATGAATTTTGTCCAAACTTGATATTTAGATTTTATAGGGACACACCTCGAGCCTTTTAATTTAGATTTTATAGGGACACACCTTGAGCCTTTTAATTTACTTTGAACCTAGCCCTCAAATTAAAGGTAGCTTACTGATTTTTTTAAATCCCAAATTATTCAATAATGCCTCTAACGATGTTGTTTAAAATGATATCCAGAATGGTTTGACATGACTAAGAGCAATCTATCATTAGTTTTTGGGCAAAAATTCTTTGAGGTGTAGTTTACTGATAGGGATTCAAAAGATTTTGAAAATGGCTTTAACGATTTTGTTTAAAATGTAAATATGGGGATTGTGTGGCATTACAAATAACATTGTATACTGTTTTTAGGGTAAACCCTCGTTTATGGGTAGTAAACTGATGATTGATTTTTTTTAAATTAACTATTTTAAAAAGGGCTTTAACAATTTGGTTCCAAACGGGTTCTTGGGTTTTTGACATTACAAATAACATTGTAGACTTGTTTTGGGTGTAAAAATTCGTTTATGGGTAGTTTTCTGATGATAATTTTTTCAAAAACTTGAAATATTTTAAAATTGGATCTAAAAATTTTGTTTCAAAGAGTTATCTTGGGAGATTTTAACATGACACATTAAATCGTATGATTGTTTTGAGGGGTAAAAATTGATTCAAGGTTAGTTTACTGATGATTGATTTTTCAAAAATTTTAGAAATTTTAAAAATGGCTCCAACATTTTAGTTCATAATGGGTAGCCTATCTGGCAAGTTTTTTAGAATATAAATAATTGTATCGGGTTTTTTTCCCCTATAAACATTAATTTAATATTAGTTTGCTGATAACTGTTTTCGCTTTCTTATGTCAAGAGAAAGTATTGTAATCGTTAACACTTTCAACCTTGAAATTACTATGAATCGTTATGTTTTATGTATTGGGACCAGTCAAACATCGAACTATTGGCCCCAAACTGTGGGTGCCATTTCTAGCCCTTCTCCACTCTCCTCTGCATCTTCTTATTTGGCAGCCACTGGGTTTAGTAGACCATCTCGGGGTTAGTTAATTAATGGCGGGGATGAAGAACAGAGCCGGTTAAATAAGTTGAATTTTATGAAGTAGATGCGGAAGCTTTATTTGTGAAAAAGATTAATAGACATTTTAAACCACTGGTTACATAATGAGAAGAAAACAAATTACTTAATACATGAAGATAGATTGTTAATGTTGTGGTCATTTAGCCACATGGTCNAAACCCTCCTTGGCCAACACGAATAGAACGTGACTACGTACTTCTTATTATGTGTCTTATCAGCTCGAGGGCTACCGGGCAATTGTGTTGCCTCTGACGCTTCCCTTCCACATAGTATCAAAACACAGACACTCAATCAGATGTGCTGATTGGCTAGTTGTTCGCGTCAAACCTCCCCTTTCCACTGTGAAGCCACACGTGTATCTCACAGCTTCCGGGTGCAGATAAAATTAAATAGCACGATGCTTGAAATTGAAGGTAAAAGTAATATACTTAGATGACACTAAGATTCCAACAAAGACTTTACAAGAATGAAAAACTACTAAATTTAAAAGTTAAAGGCCTAAAAATTAAGTTAATAAATTGAAATTTAAAACATATATTGCTTACAACTTTGGTTATGATTTGGACAACTTATAATTAACATTAAGCCCCACACTTTTTTATAATTAAACATTTGATAGTAATATAGAGATTAAATTAGGCCTAGACGATTGGAAAACAATGTATTATAAGTTTAGTACTCTCAGTATCTTGATCATATTAACATGTAAACAATGACAAAATAATATAATTATATAAATGAAATGGTCTATAGCTAAGGGCCTAAAACCCCGACCACTTTACAGTATGCCCAAACCCAAAAAAGTGGATTTTATAATTTTGTTTGTCCCTATATCTGTCTGTCGGACTGTTCCAGGCCATGGATCCAAAATGGTTAGATAGATTTTGTTCAAATTTGATATTTAGATTTTATAGAGAATCAGGAAGGTTTTTTTTTTATTTTGCCCATAACACTCAAATTGAAAGTTCTTTACGGGTGAGTAGTTATTTTGAATTTCAAATTGTTTTGAAAATGGCTCTAACTATTTTGTTTAAAATAGATGTATAGGGAGCGATTGATTGACCTCCCTGACAACAATGTATACTTCTTCTTTTTTTTAATAGAACTATTGTGTTCAAAATAATTTGTATCATGGGACTGCTTTACATAATCAACAATCATGTGTCTTTATTTTTCTAAAATTAATTATACTAAGGGTAGTTTATATGACAAATTATAAAAAAATTGATATTTTTCTAAATTGGAATTGAGGAATGAGTTAATAATGGGTATCTGGTAATAGTTTTTCATTGTAATTAATACGTTTTTATTTGTACAAATCAAAAATAATTTTAGGGTAGTTTACAAGCAACTTATTTTTGAAATTTGTTAAAGATATTTGAACATTTTGGTTTAGAGAGAGAGTACGTGTGTGTGTGTGTGTGTGTGTGTGTGTGTGTGCATGCACGCACATCTGTGTGGGCTATACACACACATGAACATTTTGAAATTTGTTTAAAATATTTGAATAATTTTGTCTAAAATGTGTATGTTTGTGTGTCTGTGTGTGTGTATATGTGTATATACACATAAATTTTAAACCAAAATGACCCAGTTGGGTTTCTAACTTAAAGTACTAGGTTAATTAACTAATTTAATAACTATTAGCATATAACACAAATCCAGATGATCAAGAATTTAATGTAGTTCTTGTATTTTGCCTGAAATAGGTTTGCTAACTTGATAGTGACAAGTCCTATCCAACTAATCATAATCCTACGTTTGCAAAATTACCCACTTATTAATATTTTTTTAAATAACAAGATTTATGGTTACAATGTTTCAAAAAATGTAAGTCTTGAAATTTGTAAATTTTGAATAATTTAAATGATTACTGTATAGTTATTCTATAACTTTTTAATCATAGCTGGCAAATAAGATATAAAATTTTAATGGTTAGTTCCCTAACCATAGAGGATAAACACGCCAGAGCTGTACTACTATACAACTATTTTTAGCACCACACCTTACTACCCATTGGGGTTGTATGCCTATTATATAACTATCTAGTTTAACAAAGAGGAATATAATATAAAGGATGGAGCAGAAAGTGCTAACGCATTTAATAACAGTATATCTTGACTATTTCAACAACTAAATGTTTCAAATCAAGCTTAAAATAACAACAAAAGATTGACAATTTTCTATATACCTTTGCATTTTTCATTTTTTTAAAAATATTGTCCTTAAGATGGCCACCATTCTTTGCAATACATTAATTACTGACTTTAACTTCCACCACAATTCTTTATTTAAGTTCCTGAATTGTTCTTGGGCGAGTTGCATAAACATGACTCTTTAACATGCCCACAAGATAAATTCTGTCTGGTTAACATGGTGACCAGGTGATGTCCCCAAATCATGAAATGAGGTGATCAGGAAACATTTTACGAGCCACTATTGATGTTCGAGCTATGTGGGCTGTTGCCCCATCTTTCTGGAACCACATATTGTTGGCATCCACGCCCTTACATTGCAGTTCAGGTCTCAAAAAGTTGAAAATTAATGGAATTGCTTCACAAAATATTTTTTGGACACTTAATTTCACGATTTGGGGACATCGCTTGGCCATCATGTTCCCTAGACTTAGAAGCTCCGGCTTCTCCTTGTGTGTTGGAAGTTGACGCGTTTCAACAAGAGATGAGAAGGGGATGAGGAAGTTAGAAATCATATGAAATGTACCATGATTTGTGTAGAGGGACACCATTTAGGAAGAAGAATCCACCCTCATTACACCCGGCCAAGATTTTAATCTCTCTGTTACCAGCAAATAAAATCAGACAAGGTTGACCCCTTGAAAACAATGTGCTAATGTATGTAGTGTCCCTAAAACTGGTATAAAATAATATAATCTAAGAGAATAAAATTATAAGATTGAATTTTAAGGGGTTCCACCATTACTGATCTAAATATAGGATGGGAAAATCACCACCCTTAGTGTACTTGATCAGGAAGTGAACCTTAACTTTCTAGGCAAGCTAGTAGTACCTATTCGTTTACCCTGAACGGTAGCAAGCTTAACCTAAATGATTACACTATGGTGAAGCTTATAAGAGAGGGTCATAGTATAATCTGTCAAAGTAAGACTGCTACTATTCAGGGTAAATAGAGTGTACATATTTGTTAAAGCTTAACCAAGCACATTTTAAGGAATGTGAGAAATAATTCTAAATTATAGAGTATTATTTGAATCATTAAAATATTACATATTTTTTTATTTATAAAACGATCATAACACAATTAAGTGAAAGTAACTTCTTTTAAAAATTTAATTACAACCCTCTGGTAATCATGGGGTAATATTTCAAGCTCAGCAGTGCGCTTCAAATAAGCTAAAATTACTTGTTCGTCTGAGTCATACTTTTTGTTAGCCAGTTCTTGCCCCCCGTAATGGAATAGACTCACCGGGTGGTTCATCACCAGGCGCACAATCTTGTTGTAGTGCTGAACTTTTAGTTCCTGTTCGTAATCCATGAATTTCTCAAAAGATGTAATAATGCTTTTTTTCACTTTAAGTCCATCAGTGAACTTGTATTTGAGCATCATTTTGAAAACATCCCGCACAGGCTGTTCCTCCAGATATTTGGACAAATGCTGGATTACACCGAAGATCTTCCCGTTAGTTGTTTTATAGTCGTTGTTGGTGTAGTTTGACAACGCAATTATTATATTGTAAATATGAGCATCGGCAATCCCTATGAACCCGTCATAATTGAACCGTTCATATATTTTTGCTAGAAATAGATCAAAAGTACAGCTGAACTCAGACACAAAACTGGGATCGGAAAGGCCTAATCTATCAAATGCGTTTTCGATGTCTTTTTTGACCTGGCGGGGCCCCACCTGTAAAATAAGTGGACGTAGTAGTTCTACATCTCTGGAAAAAGTGTCTATGTTGGTAGCATCTTCGGTCATGAACATCATTAAGTCGTGTAATTCATCAAAGTCTAGTTTAGTGGTATTGGAAACGTCCCAAGCTGTTGATTTAATGTAATCGGTATATGGAGGCTCTGATTCTTCACTCAACTCAAGCTCTTTAATCAATTCGCATAGTATAAGCTGAAAATATAATCATAATATTTTAATTTGGTGTATTTATGTGATATCACACATGCATTTTTTAAATACCAATTTCGCCACAGTTGTGGCTTAAAACAATAAGGCAATAAATTTACTTTGTGCTAGTTTGTTCTTGATTAGGAAATCTGGGTTTGACTCAGTCCGTTAGAATGAGAGTGGTTTTATAGATGAGATTTTTCTCCCCCCATGATAGATCAGGTGTATTTTCTCTTACATGCCTTCCTCATCCTTACCCCTTAAATTAAGTAATAACTATTTTGATGAACATACAGATCTAAAATATTATATTAAGAATTAATAGCCAGAGCTATTATTTATGCTTATTAGTAGGGAATTACTCCACTAGATATCATATTCTGAAAATTGAAAAATGACACCTGGACACGGGAATCGAACCCGGGACCTCTGGCTTAGTACGCCAATGCTCTAACCACTGAGCTATCCAGGATTNAATTTTCAGAATAAAAAATATTATAGCTAATCCCTTTTGCACACAAGATAAACTAATGAATTTGATGTAAATTATTTAAACTTTATATAAGAACTTTATTTTAAATGTATAGTCTTGGAAACAGTATTTTTTCCCTTCATGTCTTACTACCCATCTGGGCTAACCTCTTTCAATTACACTAAGGATGAGTAAGGTATAATTCAGAGGAAATATATATAAATTTGTTGGAGAACAAGTGTGAAAATAATTTAACAATAACAACCCTCGATATCACCAAAATATAAACCTCAGCCTTCCTTTCATCAGTAAACCAAATTAGACAAGTTCGACGTTTAGTCTTTGTGCTCACTGACGTGGGTTGGAAATAGAAACCTAAATAATTCATATAAATTTTGTGGAACATTATTTTTACTAATTTAGATGAATAGAGCATGATGGGAGTAAGGGGGTCACGTTAAATTTTACCATAATATTTTAAAGTGATGAGCATTAAAACTCATGAAACTGGAATATAATCAATGTCTTGAATTTTAAATAACATTCAATATCTCTACGCTCTTGGTAATATTATGTGTACAGTAGACTGTCGATAAAAGCAGTGAACCCACTATGAACGGCCATCACGGCTCAGCATGGTAGAATTCAATGGAATACACCCCACTTGGAGGGCCCGGCTCATTTCTGCACCACCCAGCATACGATCAGAACGGCCATCACGGCTCAGCATGGTGCGGAATAGAATTCAATGGAATACACCCCACTTGGAGGGCCCGGCTCATTTCTGCACCACCCAGCATACGATCACAACGGCCTGAATGCTTCCCCAATAGTTAAAGCCGTTCACCTCAAGTGGGCAGTATGTCTGTGACCATGTGGAGGTGAAGTTGTTTTTCCCTGTGCCTTAAAACAAGTTTGAGTATGTGTGTGATAATGAGTAGGCCTACAGACAAACTTCTCATAAAAGCTGTGGAAAAGTACCCACTCCTGTCTGACGTGACGTCTCTGATCCAAATTACCATGAATAAAAGGTGAACACATAGCAACAAATATCAGAAAGTTTTAATCCGTAGAAATTTCTTAAATATTTAATGCACCTGTATTTATGGCCTTTTCTATTTTCACACGCTTCCTCTTCCATACAAACTGCACCCACTAACTCCCCTTTATTGCAACTGTGACTTGCAAGGTGTTTATACAAATGTTGGCTGGTCCGGTATTACGAACCGAGCCGAGTCCCACCGAACCGACCCCGTGCCGTGCTGGATGTTCCTAGCGGGTTATCTCCTTAACCCTGGTTAATTTATTGTAAACATTAATTCATAATTTTATATTTTTACATACCACTTTAACTATCAGAAATGTAAGAAAACTCAATCAACTTTTATTTGGTTTTCACAATATCCTCAGGCGCCTTTAACGGAGGATGTAGGGGAGCTCGCGCGCGCACACACACACACACACACACACACACACACGTCTCCTTGAAGGGAATTGTTTTACTCAGAAAATTGAGAATCCACGCTTGTAGGCTTACTTGTTTTTATATGAGTTATAGAATTAGTTCCACTATAATATTATTTGTGTTACCGGTATTTATTTGGTATGAAATAATTTCTATTTCCTAATTTAAAGTGAAAATGAGTTCCTTTTGCCTCCCCCTATCCCTACTAAATAAGAGCTAACTATGCCTATTCATTATCACATAAGTTTTGGTCACAAAAGTCATAGGTATCCGTTCATTAATAACTTCACTGACTGAACTTTTTCAGATGTTTTTAAAATCTCATTTTAGATGTAAGCTACATGTCACTTAACATGTCTTCAGTCAGCTACATAAA
This sequence comes from Timema bartmani, assembly GCA_902151455.1. Lineage (NCBI taxonomy): Eukaryota > Metazoa > Arthropoda > Insecta > Phasmatodea > Timematidae > Timema > Timema bartmani. Next base: position 15,496 of record CABFWB010003388.1, read on the forward strand.
TGTTGTTTTATTGTTTTATTTATCTACTAATCCACATCCCAGCTGAGCCAACCCCAGTTAATCAAGTGTTTGCTGTATATGACATTATTAGATTAATATTTATGAGCTAATGCCCNTATTACTACATATGTGAAAACTAAAGAAAATACTCTAAAAAGTTATAACAAATTCTTTAATACTGGTATCTAAATTAATTATGGGTTGGTTTCCAAATTTTGCCAGCTTGGATCTATTATTTAGGTTCTTGGTTTCAAACTCTGCTTAGTTACACAAACTAGTCTAAAAACATTTGGTCTTAATTGTGTGTGACTCTATAGTATAGGTGGTTACAAAATTATTCATATGTTGGGCCATTAAACATAACATGTATAAATAATTTGAGTATGGTATTAAAAATCCAAATCTATTTTTTATGTCAGCTCTATTTTTAGGAGTGGGCGGGCGTCACTTTTTACTTCAAATTATATCCATTACTGTGGCCTGTGTCAGTTTTTTATTTTTTATGTCAGCTATATTCACTTTAGGAGTGAATGGGCAGCACTAAACAGCCAAAGGGCTACGGGTGCCCTCTGCTCTATATGGATGAGCAAGAATATCAAACCAGCCTTCGGATTGCAAACTATCAATTAATCAATAATCACTTTACTCTATGCTTGTGTTTACTAAGATTATAATGTTCATCTTATACCCCCAAAACCTGAGGAACCTAATACTTACCTTTTGAGAACTGAAATTGGTCTTGTTACTCAAGTAAGGAACTAGTGAAACCAAAATCCCAAGGAACTAGACCAAGCCATCCTTATTATTAACTTATGTACAGATCTAAAGTTTAATCAAAACATATTGGAAAGTTGACTTACTTGCTATTTGCTTTCTAATAATAAATTAAACTTTTCCAATAATATACTTACATAAAATATACCAAAAAGAGTATATATAAGAATTAACATCGTCATCACACTGATATAATTCTATTTTTTTTAATTCTGATATACTTTTGCCATACATAAGTACTGTACTTCCATCCGTTTGTAATTTTGTGTATTTACAAGAAATTACAAAAAGGAATACCTCTCAATGGGATAGCTGTACAGCAACTACTGTAAACATAGGCTAAACTATCTAGCTTGTCATTATGAGTGTCTACTCATTACTAGGCTACTTTTATGCTCAAGTTTTGTGACTCATTAACTACATTATTCTTGGTCACATCTTTACTATTCATTTTTTAGTTAATCATTACTTCCATACCGACTTCCTTTTTAAGGAGGGATGCCACTTATTTGGGTTAGCACTGTCAATCCTAGCTATAAATACTATTTTCCCCATATGTTATGTGACACTTAACTGTTTAATGTACGCGTATTTGCACGTATTAATCTTATTTAACCATATAGTAAATAAAGCACTTTACACCTAAATTACAATTAGTAAGTCTTTAAAATTTTATTAAGCATTTAATGTGCACAATCTAAACCGATTGATTACATCGGCACATGGCTTATAAAAAAAACTTAATTCTTGAATGGACACAATAACTGGTCATTCAAATGTCAACTCATCACCATAAAAAAAGGGAACCTAATTTACACTTATGATAAAAAAATTTATACAAGCCAAGAATTGAACTTTGGACTTTTATCTAAATAATCAAGTGTGCCCCTGACTGAGCTAAGAAATTACTTTCTTTCTTATTAAAATATTGAGTGGACTCATTAAATGACAGTAGTGAAAGCCTCCTCAAGACTAACAAATAAAATTGAAGATATGATTGTCATTTGTTAGTTTTTATATTCATTAAAAAAAATAGGTTTTCAATCCTTTGACTAGACAATACACATCATGATAAGCGTGCACACAGAGAGGACCCAGGAAGCCAACGATTTCCTTAAACCCTTAAAGGGGCCCTAAAGATTGGTGTGACATTCCCTCAAAATATACAACATAAATTCGCATAGTCTGGACTGAAGCAGCAAAAAGTAGTTGAATTAAAATTAAATGTTTGTAATTTTTAAAATTATCATAGTTAAAATACTTATATATTTTGTGAATAATATGAGTGCAAAGTTTTATATGACCTAACTTTTATTTTTAATTCTTGGCATAATCTAATTGAGTTATGACTATTAAATTGTATCATATTCATTAATGGGTAGATCGGGTAAATTATTATGTCAAACTCCTCCTCCATGCCAGCTAAACATAATTTTTGCTCACAACTATCCACATCATAACTTTTTTTTCCTACAAAATTTGGCATATTTCAAAATGTACTAAAATAAAAGTATTTGTACAGCAATAATTATTTTCCTATGTAAATTTAATTCATATTAGTCATGTTTAGTGCAAATTACAGTACATAACTCGACATTTTAAATTTGCAATAGACGAGTTATATAGGAAAATTCACCTTTAGATGTGGTTTTATTTTATTAAACAAATATGTGTTAATGTCAAAGTTCAAACAATAAAATATAAAAATATCATATCTGATTGTTTGATAGTTGTAAAAGATTTTTTGTTTTACTGTTTAGCTATAAATACAAAATATGTTATGATAATTTGTGTTTCAAACAAATTGTTGGAATCAGCACTGTTCGAACAAAGATATCAGATAAATCTCCATAGAAAGAACTTTTTAGAAAAAACTCTAATGGTAGCTGATATTGTCAATATTGACACCACCTGTCAAAAGGGGCAACTACATTAACACAAGGCTTAGCATTTAAATGTATTAAATTCAATCAACTAACATTTTGAATTGCCTTTCATGTCTGACTATAGCTTTGACTCACAGAGACAGCTCAGCACAAGTGGGCTTGCATCTGACTTTGAAGGATGACGTGCTAATCTTCAAGTAACACAAATAACTCTAATGTTAGAAACTACATGAGATAATAATATTAATAATAATTCCAGCTAAGTGCAATGTAGTTATGTACTGCCACTAGTTTTTCCCATCCTAGTTCCAAACAACTGAGGGTTCACCTTAAAAATTTACCTTCATCGACCTGAATGCTAAGATTAGATAGAAAGAGTTGCAGATATCCCAAACATGTCATATTTACTTTATAAAAGTTATTTGAAAAAATAAATATACTGTAACTTTGATGATCCATCAAAGATCTTTGATAGAATAGTATAATTTAACAAACTTTCATAAAAAGATTTACACTATATAGTATGCACTAAGATTTTACCAAAGAAAATGGCAAAATCTGAAAGAATAACATAGACATAAGAAACAATAAAAAAATTAAATGTACAGTAAGAATTTTCTTACAGGGCACAAACTTAACACTTAGGCTAAAGCATAAGTTATTGTAGAAATTTGGAAGAAAATGTGGTATACTGTAATAACACACATTTTGTCAAAAGTGGGATCAATTCTTTTTACATATATTTTACAAAATAAACATTTTTTAAGTCTGTGTGAATCCATAATTTTCAATTTCTAAACGAATCCAAATCTTGACTGATTTAAATCTTATTCGATTTGAACCTCTTATCACAAAAAAAATTTGAATCAAATCCCACGCCAAGAAAAAATCTTGAGTCGGTTCCAAATCGAATTTCATGCTAAATTTATTTTATCAAATTGCATTCTAACTGAATCTTATGGTTAAAAAAAAATTTGATTATTTTATTTTAAAATAAATATCAGACTCAAATCTGTGTCGAATATTTTACTAAATTTCTTAATTCAATCCAATCCAAACCAACAATAAAATATTTCAAAAAATGTTGAGAAACATTTAAAGCATTTTAGGCATATAAAAAAACTAATCATCACTTATCTCAAAAGGTGAAATATCAAATATCATACCCTTTTTTTAATCACAGTGCAAAGGTTGATTAATATTCATGAAATGGTGGACCTAGCTACTTTTTAAAAATATAATATTGTATATTCTCTGTCACAAATAATTATATCCCATGCGATTCCTTTATAGCTGGAACTCTGTTAATTTATTTATTCATTCTACTACACAACTAGTTTCTGGTCTGATAATATTATTTGTTTAGTATGATTAGCATATATTTAATTCTGAGCTAAGTCCATCGAATCTGACTCTATGATCTATTTAGATTCAAAATTTTGAGTCAAAACCGAATCTTTCTAATAATAAGATTAAAAGTGTTTAATCAAATTTTAATTTTACTAAGATTCGGATTCGGATTCGAAATTTCAAAGGTTTGCACAGACTTGGTATTTTTCTTTTATAAAAGAAAATATAACAGTTAAAGCCCGCCTTTAGACTGTGACATGGAAAAAATAAACTTTCATTCAAAACTGTGTTATTTTTAAAAATTATTGTTTCAGCTGAGTCAATCCGTATTTGCAGCCTAAAGGATGTGAACTGTATGCACACTTATAAAAGTAAGTAAGTACGGTATTGGCATTGACGTGAGATGCTTTTCCAGCCACTTAACATAAGAAAGGTCAACAGAGCTTGAGAGTCTACTAACAGTGAACTAACTAACAGTGAAAATGTTGAACATAGCAACTAAATAAAAGTAAAAACACTTCAATATTTCAAATAGCATATTACTCAGAAAGTATGAAACTGATAAGGAAGATGGCTGCAGCGTCACCAACTTAATGGCATGAAAAACCAACAACAGTGTAGCCAATTTAATCTTTGATCTCCTACATCTCGAGAAAGATGCCATTTAGTATATAAATATTGAAGTATTTGTGAATATGTGTTAGTGTTTTTACTCTCAGTTGTACATTATTTTCTACAATTCTATATTTTAGGACTCATTTTAACATGCTTGAGATACTATATTTCATTAGTATTGTAATGAATTTGAATTACTTGTAGGCCTACTACCCTTCTTGCTTTTTCATCATATAAAGAGCAAATCTCTTTATCCCACACCAGGATTCAAATCAAAGTCTTCCAGTCATTGTCTGACTCACAATTCCTCACTGCTCATACTGATGGCAGAGTCTACCATTAACTCTAGCCCTATCTCTGGCTTATATGTAAACAAACCATTTGGTGCCATAGTGCCAGATGCAGAGTCAGACTTAGCACGCTTCAAATGTGGTGCTACACTAGATACGGGACAACATCTACCTAGACCAGGATGGAATGAACATGTTTCATATGCGAAACTGCCCCATTCCATTTTGGTCTAGGTAGGTGTCGTCCTGTATTTAGTATCGACTTGCACTTTAGGCGTACTAAATCTGACTATGAAACTGGCCCTATGTCTGACTAATAAACTGGTCATAGCCACATTAACTTTTGGTAAATATTGGAGAGAAGAAGTACTTTATTATCAGGCTATTTATAGCTTCCAGCATTTTATTGGTGGGCACCTTAATGATAACTGACAATGTTTATTAAAAAGCAACCCCCACTCTAAAACAGTTTTATTAGGTAGGTATACAATCAATCCCTACTCTCTACCTCCTTCCATACAACACCAAAATCTTGACTTGTGGGAACCAATGGAAGTTGGGCCCACTCCTTTGAAATGTAACGGCCAGTAACACAAGAAAAGGCCAATTTTTAGTTTTAGGGATAGTAAGAAGGAAAACCCAAATTGTTAGGTACCTACTTTCAAGTTGCCCAGTGGGAGCTTTGGGAGGTGACCGGACCAGCAGGCCTCAAAAACCAGGGCTAACAACCAACCGCTTATTATGACATGACATTACACCGACACAAACGCTTGTATTGAGATTAAGTCATCAGCAAGGATCGTCGTCCAGCCCTAGCCAACATTGTTGAATATATTACTTGAACTGGTGTTTGCACGGTCTAAGGCATCACTCCCCTAATCTGGTGTACAGGATTGATGGTGACAGGAGTATCAAGTTTATATTTTGGATGAGTACACTCAGGCTGATTTTCCCTCCTCTCCACGGTAATACAAATGCACTTCCTCTAAGCAACTTTCTCCATCCCTAACCCTTAAACAAATCTGTAAATAACCATGGTATTAAATATAATTTAAAAATGTATATTTTTGTTTTGTTTGAGGGGTGTTTTCAAGCCTCCAGCCCCCAAAAGACACTCCAGATTTTGGCAATTCTAGTCTGGGAATGAACTGCAACTGTCTACCTCAATGCACAGACAAGTGGTACTCCTTCACATCTTACTCGGGACAAATGACAAAAGAACTCTTCCAAAACTCACCATTCTTGTGAGTAGCAGTGACTCTAGAAGACCCCACAAGGGTGGTTAGCAGTCCCTCGGCCCTTCATGGTTGTCGTAATCATTATTGTTAACACTGTGGGTGTGTGAAACACACTTTTTCATTTCAAAGCAAAGTCGAGTCTAATAAATGAAATATTCTCAAAGCCGATACAAGTTCAGATATTTTTTGTTAATTGTTTCATGCTTTAAAAAGTATCATATTGGCCTTATTCATGGAGCTTTTATGCACTGTAATAGCTAAGAAAATATGTTATTGCACACTTATTTGTGATATTTCATTATAATTTGAAAAATCTAGTTATTATCACAACATGCAATTCAATTGATTCAGATTTTTCATGTGAATATTAATTTTTATGTATGTGACAGCTTAGAATAATATTTTAGTGTCAAAGCAGGAATTTTGAGGTGAAGTTGAAGTTAATATTATTTTCAAAGTCAAATCAAAGATTGTAAGATTATTCCCTTCCATTTAGTACAGAATTGGTTCAAGTGAAGTCAATTCACACCCATTAACTTGTTACCTACTTTGTCAAAATGATACCATGTTAGATCAATAAGTGTATTTTTAAAATATATATTTGTAATTATATTTAGCACCGCGCCTTACTACCCATTAAAGTTATACGCTTAAGTACTAATTACATTAATGGGTTAGGAATTGGGAAGGTTGAATTTAGCGGAAGTGAACCTGCATTTGCATGGAGGGAGAGTGGAAAACCATTTAATAAAAACCACTCCCAGTTCATCCGAGTGAGATTCGAACCTCGATCTCCCCATCCTTGACAGTCTAGCTCAACACAAAACCAGCACGTTAGCTAACTATGCCACCAAGGTGGATATATTTGTAATTAATTTCACACAAGGATTTTTTATGAATTGAGCTTAAGAGATATGAATGGAAATGGAAACTAAGAGAAAATCTAGCATAATGTGTATAACGAACATATGTGAACCCACAGTAAAGGTCGTAATGTGGGAAACTATCCCTGATGGACGTGGCCAGGATTTTAACCAAGCCAAATTCTGACCTATTGGGTCAGAGTCAAAAGTACAAACCACTAGACCAACCTTTTCATTTCTTTCTTAGTGTATATTGTCACCAGTTTAACCACCAATGAAATACATTCATGCCTGACTTTTTCGTCTTGCAGGCAAGGAGAGATGCCCCAAGATGTGGGAATCGTAAATGTATTCTTCAAAGATTTTTCTAGCACCATGTACAGAAGATATTGCTTCATGACTTGGGATGCCTTATTTGGTGAGTTTTCTTGGATTAAATGGTCGGTTATATTTTTGCATATTCTTTTTCGATTTATTGAATGTGAGCTTAAAACTCATGGTGGCCGAGTGGAATTGCTTTATAGGACTTACTTTGGACCCATTGTTTCTGTATATGAAACAATATGGACATTGGATGTAAGACAGAACCAGGAACGTGTAAGACATGGAAATAAAGTGTTTGAAGGAGCATGCAAGCTTAGAGACAGGATTAGGGATGAATTTGTACGGTCATAAGATGGGCTACAGGAAGTACATAAACCCAAGGAGAATTATGGGATTGAAGTACCATAAGTAGGAAAAATACCACTAGGGGGACTATGAAGGAGATGGAGATGGAGATTAACAGATAGCAGCATGTGTACAAGTTAAAGGAGAAGAACGGAAGCAATTAAAGGGGGAAGAATGGTGGAAGGAAAAAGGAGGATAAAGGCATACTAAGCTGAACCAGTTACAGAATGGAAACATTTCAGGATGATGATGGGTGGGGGAAGACTACGACGATGATGACAAAACTAATAATTAAATGTGTGTGCATGAATTCATCCTCTCAGCTGACTATAACTATTACTGAAGCTAGGATTGGAAATTCAACGATAGATACATTGTTTTAGTCTAAGCTAGTTTATAAGTAATTTGCTCTTATTAATAAAGTGTCATTAGATATTTCTTAGCCTTGAGGATGGTTGAAAGCTTCAACACCCGGTACTGAGAAGCCTTTAGTTCAAATCTCGATTAAAATATATATTTTAGTTTGAATGTGAAATGGAGCTGAGCACAAGTAATTTCTAATTTACAATAAGTTTGCACCTAGATGCTTATAACCACATTTAATATAATGAGCTCTTGCAAAAGAAATAACAAAAATATTAAGAATAGAGTAAACCACATCAGTGGGCATGCAGATTAAATATCAATCTCATCTAGTCTGATGATTTGCCAGTGATAGGGACCAGTTTCAAATCCTGGCAGGGTGTGCTGTTGGTATTTTTTCGTAAATGGTTTCCCACGCTCCCTCTACACAAATGTGAGTATATGTTCTTTAAATTTGTCCTTCCTCATCCTTAGCCCCTTAGGAATAATAAATGGATAACCCAAATGGGTGTTAAGATGCAGTACTAAAAAAAATATATCACTTATCAAAAGAGGAAAAATAACATTTCACAATGAGACATTTTGTTCCAATGTCATTAATCAAATCTGGGACCCTTAGGTAAGTGGAAAATGTGCTTATCTTTAATTATAGAAACAGATGTAATCAAGTTATTATATAATTGTTAGCTAACAAGCCTCTTTGTCTATTTATTTATTTATTTAAGTTGGAGTATTTAAGGTGCCCTTTCTGAACAGAATATCAGCACACGACTTACAAAATAACTTAATTCTAGAACAGACACAACACCTAGTCTCCTAGCCATTAATTCATCACTGTTAAAGGGGAAACTCAAATTAGAGTTGGTAAATTTTTTGGCGATGCCAGGAATCAATCCTTAATGTCCAGGCCAAGCGATTGAGGGTGTTTTGGTTCCCCATAACCCTCAATATCCCATCCTCAACTAGGATTAATTCCAACCGCACCATCGGCGTAGTGATTATAGTCACTATGCTCACATTTCACTTGATTGCCTTTGATGAGGAAGTTGGGATTTAGATCACAGCAATCTGCACTTTCAATTTTTTTTTCCCCACAAGTTATTTTTCATTGTTCCAGGCTAGCCAACTCATCCCTCCTCCTTTTTTTAATAATGTGTAAAAAAAGGGTGAATGGTTGTGCATTCTACTTGACATTCACCCTTCTAATCCTGTTTTCTTAAATCAATTAGAACTGCATTTACCAATTAGCCTGTATGAGAATTTAAACATTCTATTTTTATTTTCACAGCCACATTTGGTGGTATATTCGGCTTGTGCCTGGGTGGCAGCGTAATCAGCCTTGTGGAGTTGGTCTACCATTTCACCATAAAGCTGTGGGTGGAAACCCCTAACTCGGCTAACATAGTGAGGTTATACCCCAAGAAGATAGCCAAGCTCCCCCGACCCAAGCGACACTCCCCTGTGATCAGCTTGAAGCACTGTTTCAAAAAGAAAGCTGATAGACACAGCAAGGATTTCATGCCTTCTTATTTTATGTGATAAACACTGGACCCTTGGGAGCTGCAAAATTCGAGATTCCCACATGGAAAGAAGTTTCTCATTCTCGACCTGAGAGTCTGGGTATATATTCTGTACTCTCAGAAATTTCAGGAACCGTCAGGAAATAGTTTTATTTATTTGGCAGATTTGACTAAAGATTTAACCAACATAAAGTACTTTTTTCAAAGAAAAGACATTTTCAGTCATCATATTTTATCTGTTAGCAAAACTTCACGTTACAGAAAGATTATAATGTTCTTCAGTCCCCCCGCTCCTTTCATAAATAGACAAAATGGCAGTGGAAGAAAACTTTCTTACAAAGACAATTCCAAAACAAATCTATTTTAAAACGAGCTTTCATTATTCATGACTAATAATTTATCGTTATACACAATTTTTGTTTCCTGATGTTTAATTTTCGGTGTGTTTTTATTGCTGATAAAAAATTTACTAAGATAGTTTTTCTATCAGCCGCAGATTAAAAAAAATTCAAAAACAATTTAAAAGTGTCCATCATAATTGTTTAAAGAATTGTCTTGTTAAGCGTATAACCCGAACGGGTAGTAAGACTTGTTGCTAAATAAAAAATAGTCCTATTTATATCTGTCAATTTTATTTGAGCTCTCTATTATTTCAATATTTAATTTAGCTAAATTACATTAAAAGATAAAATACAATGTCATCATTATATTTTATATTGGCGGGTCAAAGAATAAAAAAAATATGTATTTCAAAGGGAGGATGTAATCAGGTAGTGAGTCAGATGAAATCTATTTTAGAGAAACTAAGCAGGAAGCCAATGGCCATTCCTTAAACATAACCAAACAAGTAACTTTTCAAATGATTCATTGAAGTCTTCATTAGTTATATGAAAGTGATTACACTACATGCTACTTACTGTCAAGAGTTGCAAAACATTCAGTGTGCTTACATCAGTAGTTGAGTTATTACTGTGTTTTACTTTGCCTTGAAAGTATGAAAATAGTGTAGATATAGTTTTGTTACGTGTGTGGTGACTACACTATAAAATATATTCACAAGACTATAACACCATTTTTAAGAAAGTATATGAGCTCCATTTAGGGTGCAAAAGAGATGATCAAGGTAAACCTTGAGCTCCTCGCATTGTCCGTAGCAACTGTTCATAATATTTGAGAGGCTGGTTGAAAGGCTCTTGGAAGTCTATGCCAGTTGCTGTACCAATGGTCTGGCGAGAACAAAAATATCTTGATGGGGCCGTGAGTCGGCGAGTTTATACTCTTATTTGGGTTTTAATATTAAATATTTGTACAGCCGTTTTGAGGCGTAAGTTCCAGAGTTCTTGTCCTGGTTCTTTTCAATATGTCCAATTTAGATGGGAGAATGTATGTTAAATGGGACCTCATTGTTATTGTTTGGACTATTTGGGAATCGCTAGTAAAGGCAACTTAATATCTATCTCATATTTACTAGATTTATTATTAATTACCTGGATCTTTGTTCTGGATGTTAATTACTATTATGACAGGGCTAATAAGTATTTAGTATGAAGGTCAATTTAATTATAGATTATATCATATATTTTGAGTCGCCATCTATGTGCATGGGAAGATGTCCCGCAAATATCAGATGTTGATTATCTGCTGTTTGGGCATTGGCGGTGTTCTATAGTTCATAAAACATGTTTTTGTCAATTATATTACTGTTCATTTCTGAAAGGTTATTTACAATTTCAGCGCCTAACGCTTTGTCTCACTCTCTCATTGAGCTGTATTTGTTTATTACCTGAATAAAAACTCTCTTGTTACCATCCTTGACTGTTATTTATGAGTAATGATAAGGGAAAAGGGGGGAGGTATCAAGACAGTGTAGAAACACTGTACAGTGATGTAAAGTGATAGTGAAGGTAGCCAACCTGAAAGGGTTGTCAGTTTAGGCCTAGATAGGGCCAAACACACTTCTCTCTTTATTTTTTCTTACGCTTTTACACTTTCCACTTCTTCACATTTCCACAGTTACATATTACTTTAAATTTTTGGAAATATTCCTTTTTAATATAAAGAGACATATATAAAACACATAAAATACAAAGAAAGATATTATATGGAGCCACATACTTCTTTAAGAATTTTAAATATATACCTCAACACCTCAGAATATAATTGAAAATTGAAATTTCCAAAACTATCCCAAAATTATGGATTTGATAATTGGATGGACGTACAGGAAAGAAGGATGGAAACACATAAAAGGAAATTAACACAAAATGGCTCTTGCAATAAAAAGAGGAACATAGTTCACACTTTATATTGATCTCACCGGACACAGAGGTCAAAGGTGTCTCTTGGAGAAAATCTATCCTTACCGCCCAATCCACTTTTAGAAAGTTGTGTTGCGCGTTTCATACTCCCTCCTGATGAGTTATGATAGAATGAAAACAAGGTCGAGGGATTGGGTGGTAACAATCAGTTTTCTTCAAGAGGCAGCCATTACCTCTTTGCTCAGTGGCAGCAATGTGTTCTTTTCACTGTAAAAATGCCAGGTAAACAATAAAATACCTTGTGGTGTGTAAGGTATAAGAGTGGGTTTAACAGGGTTGGCCCGAAGAGAAGGTTGGGAAGGAATTCAAGCCGTACAAATCAAGGCGCTTTAAAATGTATATGTCACAAGATTACATAATATGGAGTAGCAGAAACTCCACAATAGGTTTCTTCTTGTGCTTCATGCTACACATTAAGGGGTGGTGCAATCAAAAGTACTAGACTGCTCCTATACATGGTGGGCTAAAACTGGACACAACCATAGAGGAAGTACTGGGGACTTGCCAAACCCGTCAATAAACCCATCACGGGCCCAGTACAGTCATGGATAGCACCCTTGCTTCTGTCTAGATATTGACTTGGCAGGTCCAGGACAAGGGCAAAACTTTTTAGGGGAAAAAATAACATCTTCTCTAATAACTTCATTTTTAAGAGGTCTGCCAAGAAATAAAAGTAAAGTAGAAAAAGTTTGGTTTGATTTAACCACTTAGTGGTAGGTTTAGAAAAAAAACTTATTTTAAGTGACATTTTTACTGTCTTATAGTTTTTATGAGGTGTCTATTTTGGGGTTTTTTTATCTGAAAATAACTTAACGTCCATAAAATAGACGTGAACACGGAGTATGAGCCCTGAGTTCAGCTTCTAATCCATCGCCAACTCCCAACATGTCTAGAGGTGCTACAACCAGATAGACAAACAACAGGCTTTATGGTACGTCCTCAAGCTACTGAAAATATAAGTCTTTGCAGTCGGAGCAGCAGTATGGGCAAGGAGGCCTAACCGGATGCCAACAGTAGTCGCTGACGTGCTAGGAAGGAATATGTACTTTGTAATTTTTAAGGGTGGACTTGGAAAAACAATACACATAGACCAACTTTGCAAATGCTAAAAAAGAACACGTCAACCATTGGATGCCGCAGAGAAGCCATTTTCACAAGTTAAAACCGGCAAAATGCCCTGTTAATGAACTTGTGACACATCAAAGAACAAGACCACTTCGACAACCACTACTACCACCTCTTGCAAGAGAGGACCATGATCATCAACCAGTATAAGACCCACAACCGCAAGAACAGAAACCAGCAGCAGTGGAAGTCAACATAGATCAACAATCAACAACATCAGAATCATGGCCTCTTCTGAAGCCGCATACTCCCGTTTGCTTGGGAGATCATGTGTATGAATCTAAGAGGGAAGGAATTTAATATACTCTGTAGCAGGGATTTATAGATGTTATGTTGGTCAACCTGGAGTGAGCTGACTAAAGCATGTTATGATAGGAAGTGATGGACCACATTTTCGGGTCTAGTCCAGTTATGTGGTGTTAGCACGTGCAGGAGCTATGTGTTTGGTGGACAAGAGTACATATGTGTATGCATGAGGACATAACAAAAGGATAGTTTACTGATGACTGATATTTGAAAATCTGGAAATTGTTTGAAAGTAACCATAGCTAACAATTTCGTTCAAAATTGATATTTTTGGAGTGGCCTATTTTACATTAAATAACACTCTCTACTGGTTTCTAAACAAAAATCATTAGAAATCATTTAAGAGTAGTTAACTGAGAATGGATTTTTGAAAATTTTGTTCCAAACTATAGTAGATAGATATCTATATTAGAAAGTATGTTTAGTTTGTTTAGTCCAATTTTCATAGGAAGGGTGGTTTAGAAGATACAAACATATATTTATGTGGTCAACATTGATAATGTTTTACTTTATTATTAGTGTTATTTTATAATTATTAAAATCCATCAAAAGTTACAGCTGCAGATCACATGACTTGACGTATGAATACGTGGAAGTAGTTCTTGTAACTATTTTTTTTATCAAATAAGGCCCTTCCTATGAAATGTATCTGTACAAAAGTTTTGCAATATTTACTTGAAAAATATGCCCTAGATAAAAACATACCCCTATCTTATCCATAGAGATTTGGAGAAATAAATTACCTAGTCTCTGTCGAAGTGATAAAAACTTGGGTAGCTTGGGTTGTAAAGCATTGGTGTGTCAATACACTTTTTTTAAATATATATTTTTTTAAATTTGTGTTTCTAAAATAATTGTAAGAAATTATGTATTCTAAGAGAGCAGGGATAATTAGAGTAGCTTAGAGGAAGTGCACTTGCATTAGCATGGAGCAAGGGTGGCAAACTACAATGAAAATCACATTTTGATGTTCCAAGCGGGCTCAATACTTTAGTGAATATTGTGAACTGAATAAATATACACGTGGACTGGTAGGCAAGCAGACTAAAGGTCAAAATCTTTTAGTCTGGTTTACCCGGCGACAGAGAGGTCCTGATGACTTCCTCGGCATAATCCGTCTCGCTAACACTAAAACCTCATCTCACGCTTTATTTTGTAGCTTCAGTAAACTTCTATTGCAAGGACTTGTAACATAATCAGTCCTTAACACTTGGGATTTATTTTAGTGAACAACTTGTTTTCAAAAAGTCCAAACTCATTGTCTGTATTTTGTTCTAGTTTTTAATTTAAGTTATGTGAATCCTGATACACTGTGTTTCCTTACGTTACATGAACATTAAGTTAATTGCGATCCTGGCATCATCTCTGCCCAATTATTGTAGTTAAATGTGTGTAGCCTAGAAAAATAATGAGATGAAGAGAAAAAAACAAGTGTGGGATCTAAATTACAATTAGACTTTTTTTTTTTCTTTTCAAAAGTATGTAAATTTTACCTATAGCATTGTTTTAATAATAATAATAATAATAATAATATTTAGCACCGCGTCTTACTACCCGTTCGGGTTATACGCTTAAGTACTAATTACACTAATGGATTAGAAATTGGGAGGGTTGAATTTAGAGGAAGTGAACCCGCATTTGCGTGGAGGGAGAGTGGAAAACCATTTAGGAAAAACCACCCCCAGTTCACCCGACCGAGATTCGAACCTCGATCTCCCCGTCCTCGGTGGTCGAGCTCAACACGACAAGCGCGTAAGCCAACTTCGCCACCGAGTCGGGTAGCATTGTTTTAACATTCCAACCTGACTTATCTGAAGGAAATGAAACAATAAAAACTGAGTAATATTATTCTAATCTCTTTTCAACACATAAATAAAATTGAGAAAATAAAATAAAGTAGTAAATGTGTGGATAATTTTAAGTGTTGAATAAAATAGTAATTCGATTTTCTTAGGTGTGGTCATTAGAGTTTATTAGAGCCATGGAATTTAATCTTAATACAATACTTAAAAATTACTCTAGTACCTTCACTAATGTGATCATTATTGAAATGAATCTAAAAAAAAGTTATAATTATATATGTGTACAAACACAATACTATCATTTTTAGTTCAAATGAGATTTTATTTTGAGTAAAAATAATTCAGCTAAATGAGTCAATTCTAGTGGAAATTTAATTATTGTTAGTTTTATGATATAATTTTTCGGACTATCAAAATATTAGGCTAGGTGATCAGCTCCTTTGTCACTAATTTGATACTATAAATAAGGCTTCCATAAGTGTTCTCATAAATTAAGTACTCAATAATATTTATGTAAAAATATATTGCTGATACAGTGGTGCATCCATTAATGTTTAAAAGTTATTATTTCTTTACTTTTTTTTAAAGGGAATTTTTGGGAAACTTTTATTTTGATATTTGTATAGTGATATACCTTTTTAATATACTAGCTTGTCCGACATCTTTGCTCAAATGGTAGCATATCTGCCTACTGAGCTCAAGGTCCCAGGTTCGATTCCTGGCATGACCAAAAATTTATCATTGGGGAAAATATGCGATTACCCTTTTACACTTTTTTATATTTTTTTAATTTATGCTCTGTTCATATTAAAATATGCCTTCTATATAGTTAATTTAAAATTTTTACACATAAATTTTCTGGGATATAAACATATACGACTACTAAAACTACTTGTCCTGTTATTGATTACCTATTTACCCCGACCTGTGCCTGTTAGCAGCTCTGTCTACTATATATCAATACCACTATTTAATTTATGATAACTTATAAATATATTTGTCCCTCTTTCCCTATTGAAGTTATTTTGACTATATACATTTATTTTTTCCTTTTGATATGCCTGATTTAGACTCAAATATAACTTAACCTAACTTATACCTAGTGCCGTCGTCTACAATATCAGTTTATATCTTTCCTTTAAGGGAGTCCCATTTTCTTTTTCTTCTCTGGTCACTTCCTACCATGGCCAGTCGACATCCCTGGAGTGCTCGATAGCTCCAGCCCAGACATCACTCTTGTTTCCAAGCGAGCAGGGCTCTTATCTTATCTCTGTATCCACTTACTTTCCTTCTCCCCTAGCCGGAATTCCAGGCGTCCCTGGTTCATCAACGATATTCATCACTGGTATCCCTGAGACACCTTTCCTCGGCTAGGGCTCAAGATATATCCAGAGTCCATCAAAATCTAGTCCACCCTCCCTTTTATTACACTTTCTGTGTTTTGTTTCACCAGTTTGGTAACGGCTCGTCTAAGTCTGATGTTTCTTCTCCTTCTCCGTCTCCTTCGTCTTCACTTGTCACTTATTTCTCAGTTGTTTCTTCCTGTCTGTTTTGTATCAAGTCTTGGTTCTGTCTTTGTCTTCTTTCTTTTAGTTTGTCCGTATGTCTGTCCCTTTCTGCTTTCGATACCCTGTCCGCTATCTCATCGAGGTAGCTCCACCGGTCCACATCCCTCAATATATGGTATGTGGCATTGGCCTGTATAGGCACTAGTAGCTCCGCTCTTACCCTTTCAGTAAATATACATTCCAAGGTCACATGTTCCAGTGTTGCCGCACCTCTCCAACAGCAAAGACTGGTTTCACTCAAGTTCATCCTAAAGAGGGACGCTCAATATGGTCCATGTCCTGTGATATTGTGGACAAGTCCCTGGGAAGATTGAAGATGCTTCATTCTAAGTCTTTCGTGTACGTTCGGAAATAACTGGAATGTCCTTCTAACTGTGGTACTCTCTTCCCGGTCTGCTTGCCACTCCTGCAGGAGGGTCTCTCTTATGTCCTCCTTGGTACTTACACCGTTGGTTGTTAGTTATATTACTTTATCTAACTTCCCTCTTTCAAGCCAATATCCAGCGGCTCTCTTTCGTACCTCTAGGTCTAAGAGCCAGACACCTAGGGTGACACACAACGCGTTTGTTGGTACAGTTTTGTAGCCCCAGAAAGTTTCATGAGAATTTTCCTCTGAAGGCCTCTGAGTTTCCTTTTAGCTCTGTTCCCTCTCAGTTGTTATGCCCACACTCCTGCTCCATTTCCCACTATGGACACAAGCAACGCCTGATGGTATAGTCTAATCAAAGGGCAGATGGAACTTACGCTGCCCTATACTGACTATCCCATTCATAACCCGCAAGGCTCTCCCGCATATACTGTCCATGTTAGCTAGGAAACTACGCTTCTCATCAATCGTCACCCCCAGGTATCTAACCATTTTGCTCCTTCTAATTGTTTGTTCTGCTATCTTTACTATAGGATCTCTCTTAAGCATTCCCTTGAGCAATTTGTAGGTTGTCTTCGCTGGCGCCATGCTGAGTCTTAATTTCCTACACTATTTATACAAGCCACTCAATACCTTATTACTTTTTTCTTCCAGGTTCCTCCTCGAACTTTCCTCCGCCACTATCAGCAAATCGTCAGCAAAATCAAACACCCCCCCCCACTACAGGGAGTGCTTCAATCTTCAGCAACCCAGGCTCGAGACCAACATCCCAAAATATCGGACCACAGACCAATCCTTGTGGGCATTCTTTTGTTAATTTTTTGCTTATTTTTTATTCCTGGGCATCTCAGGTTTGCATACCTGTCCCTACAGTAGTCCTTAAAGCTTCTGTAGAGACTCCTGGACAGTTTAGTTGTCTTAATCTCTTGAATAAGGTTGGCTACCAAAGGTTATCAAATGCACCTGAGATATCCACAAATATTCCTATCGGATGTTTTGCCCTAGATTTTTCTACCAGGCTAACAGCAGCACAGATCGCATCCTCTGTAGACCTGTCCTTCCTAAAGCCGTACTGTTGAGGGTGCATTCCCACCTCCTCTCTATGTTTTTGCAGTCTCTTACATAGAATTTTCTCCTTCAGTTTTGCACATACATTCATCAAACATATCGGTCTGTACGACTTTGGTAGTTGCGGTTCCTTGTCCTCTCCTTTACTCAGAATTACCACTTCGCTCCGCTTCCACACATTTGGGATTCTGCCCTGAGCCAAGCACTCATTCATGAGCTGGGTCATAAAGGGTGCTAGCTGTTTAGTGATTTCCTGAATCACCTCTACCTTGATTCCATCAGGTCCAGGTGCCTTCTTTCTTTTCATTCCTGCTATTGGCCTTTTAATCTCGTCCTGTGTTACTGGTCCCACTATCACGTTTTCATTATTATATGCCATTTTCATATCCTGCCTAACTCTTTCATTCTCCTCATCCCCCTCCTCCGGATTATCATCAGGAGTGCAACACAGCTGATTCCTCCCAGCAGGTAGCCATTCCTCCTTCTGGTTTCTTGAGTGTTGAAATGACAACTGGGGGTCTAATGTTCCCTGCTGCAATCTGAAAGGGTACACCCCATGCATTCTTCCTTAATTCTTCTTGAACAAATCTTTCCCAGCTATCATTTTTAACAATCTTCATTGTATTTTCGAATTCTTCCTTCCTTTGCTGGTATATATTCAATAGTAGGAATCTTCCTGCTGGTTCTAGGCATCTTTGGTATTCTCGTCTTGCTCTCCTTGCATACCCACGTAGCTTTAGCAGCTGCTCATTCCATGTTCGATTTCCTATGCATCTCGTGACTTCCTTCATAACCGGTATTGCTTTCCTCATAGCTGTCTGCAAGGCCCTTGTGAGTTCCTTCGCTTTTAGGTTTATATTGTCTCCCTGTGCCACAGGTTGCGGTAGTACCAGCTCTCTTCTTAACTTTTCCCAATCTGCCTTTTTCGGGTTGTAGAGGAGTCGCAAGTCTACATTTTCCCTGTCTACTTCTGTACCCAGTTCAAAAGTTATCAGATTATGATCGCTGGATGTCTCACAATCATGCACTTGCCAGTTCCTCATTAGTTCTCTTGCTTCCACATTACACAAGGTGACATCAATGTTAGAGCTAGCTCCTGCTCTTCCTACACACGTTGCAGGATTTCCTGGCTGGTTTACCATCTTCAGATGCCTTGCTATTATTGTATCCTCTAGTAGTTTCCCTCTTTGATACGCCCTATACCCTGTTATTCTACCATCTTCCCTTCTTATGTCATTGCTATGCCAGAGTGGAGACCTGGCATTTGCATCCATCATGTATACAACTGGTATATTGGGGAATGCCTCATCTATCTTTTCTAGTTGTTCTCTATAATGTTCTATTTCCTCTCGGAACTGAAAATACATGTTAGCTAGTAAACATCCACCGATCCCAGTTCGAATTTCCACACATATGACCTTCTCGTTGCAAAATTGATCAATCCTTGTTACTGTTATGTGCCTGTTGAGCACTATAACGACACACATCGGTGCCTTCCCATTCGATATAATTCTGTCGTCTTTTGGCATATGCAGGATAATTCCGTTTATGGTGCTGTAGGGTTCCTGTAGGCACACAACATCCAACGCCTTTTCTTCCACCACCTTCCTCACTTCTTGCATAATTATCACATTTCGCATCGCATTCATTTGTCCTATTTTGATTCCTATTTTCTTGTTTCCTTCTATCACGGATGGTACCTACATGTGGATGTAGCATCTCGGCCATTCTCTTTTACATCAACCGCGGTGCGACCGTGTGCTTGAACGAGGTGCTTATACACCTCTTCCAAATTCCACTCTTCCTCCCTTCTTTTAAAGACTTTGTTTACAATTTCCCTTAATTTGGCTATATCTGTGGGCAAATTTGCCGCTTTTAACTGTATTCTGTCCTGTGCCCCCGGTGTTGGAAACGTTATCGTGTCACCTTTCTCATGGCTCTTCCTTACTAAGATATGAAGAATCAGGTTAGGGTTGTGATGTTCTTCCAATCTTGATAGCTGAAGGTTTTCCTCTAATTTGGGATAGAAATGCGGCACTACGTCAGTAATCTTCACGTCCCCTTCCTCTAGATTTGCTGTACTATCACAACTGCCTCTTTCCACTCCTTGGCATACCTTTTTTTGCTGTCACAAGTTGGTCCTTGCCCTCTTTTTCATCTTGTTTCACTTGTTCCTTAGTATATCCTATTTCTTTCCTCCACAGTTTCCACACCATTCCTCCTATTTTCTTCCCATCTCTTTTGATTTTTGCTTTATCTGCCACAACGACTGATGATATTGTTTTAGCCTTTTCCTCCACACTTTCTATTCCTGACCTTACCTATACTGGTTCCTTATTTGGGATGGATACCATTTCTGATACATTCTCAGCTATTCCAGTCTTTAATCCCCTTTTTTCCTCCATCTGAGTTTCCTTCGGTCTATTATTTATCTTGCCTCCCGCCCCTATAATACGGTAGTTCCCCTGTAATCGTACATTAATCACTGGGTTGTGTAATTGGGCTATGTATGTAGAAGCAGCAGCAGAGTCTCCTGTCGACCTGTAATCGCCATCCCAGAATTAATTTCCTGGCCAGCTATTGCCATCTCATGCATAGCATGTGACCAGGAATCCTTGATTTTCAGTCTCTCCATACCTTTTGTATTTTTCATACCTTTCATATGGAGGCCTCTTGCTAGAAGTTATTAGCATTCCCGTTTTTTTTACATATTTCCTCATGGTCCCTGAAATGTTCCATTATGCCATCCATCCACAAAAATTCGATGTGATCTATCAGTTTATTTCTGGCTTTTCTATTAACTAGCTTCTCTATTATTACCTTTCTTATCACCCTATAGTAGTGTTCTTGCTGATAAATAGACCCACAACTCCCACACCAAATACCATTACTTGCAAGTGTACTGGTTTTCCTACCATTTTTGCCCAATGTTTGGCTTCTGCCAGCAGCATTTCCACTATGATTTTTACTCTAAATTTATAGATTACACTTGAGATGGGAGGGCCAAAATTGGCCTCTGTGTGTTCTTCCTTAGTTAAATTTGCAGAGGATATAAAGTACTCCCTTATGCACTTAAAGACACCTTCGGCATCCTCAAGTCCACAGTACAGCCTATCTCCTTTTCCTGGATATCCCAGGTTCGGCCCAACCAACCCTACTTTTGCTCCCTCCTGGACTATATTCCCATCTCTTCAAGGTATCCCCATATTTTTCCTTTCTCCCCCATTTATAAATTTAGTCAGAGAAGATGCTCCTATCAGATAGCACCACCTTGTAGTTCCGGGGATAGTAGATGCTTTTATTCTGTGTTGCCGAATACCGCGAGAATTCTCTTCCTCTAGCGCCATCAGCACTCGCAAACCTCTCTTCCCGACCAACCTACACAGGAGCCCAATAGTCCAAGTATGTATCACTATATCTGCAGAATGTACATACCTTTCAACATTCTCCATGCTCAGCTCTCCCTCCTTATAAAAATACATGCACATTGCTAATATTCCCAACACTCAGAGGTTCACTCTTACTTTTTTCACCTGATTTATCTGTTCCCTCCCCAGATTTTATTACTAAGTGATTGGTCTCTTGAGTTCTCTTATCCTTTTCTCTATATTGTTTTGCCCTAATCATATTCCTCTTCACTCTGGAGGGGGAGTTAGGTTTTTTCCTCTTTACTTTAGCCATACCTATTATGTCCTTATGTATTTGACCTAGCCTGTCCACTATTTTTGAAAGTAAGTCCTTCACGTAAATCTGTGTGTTCACCATGAGATTCCAGATTTTCGGAGAAACCTCAACCACATGGTTCACCGTCCTTCTTTCTCTTGGCCCAGTCTTGAATCTTGGTTCGAACCCCTCTTCAGTCTTTTCTGTCTATCCTATCCTCAAAGTTCTGACTATAAATAGTCTTCATCTCTTTTATTGCCATTTCTGTAGGCATGTCAAAGATTGTCAGTAACAGTTTTTTCTTCCTCGGTCCCTCACATTTTAAATCCTCAATCTTACTAATTCTATATTTAATCTTATTTGTATCGTCCTCTGACTCAGTCTCTACCACTACCACCATCTTGCCTGCCAGTCGAATGGACCCGATTTTGATCCTCTCCTTGGATGGATCTATTTTCCCCATTACTTTTTGTTGGATTACTTTTGCATCCTCCCCTTTATTGGATGATATGAAGACCTAACTCACCTTTCTCTCCTGTCCTCTCATAATTCTCTAGGCTGGAGCCAGCGACACTCCTAGGGATGTTTTCGCAGCAGCCATTTGGGCAAAGGTAGGCTTGAGCGTTATCTTCTGTTGGCTATTTTTGAGCTCCTGTCTCAGTCTGCTATTCTCTATCTCTAGTTAGGCTATCCTCCCATCCTTGAAGGCAATTCTTGTATACAGCTCTTGTATGATCTTCTTGACTGGTCTTTACCTTGGTGAGCATAGAACTGACCTTCCTACAGGTCTCCTCATAATCGTTCCTGTAGATATCCTTATTGGTGACCCCTGCAGCTCTCCCTTTCTTATCTGGCATTTCTATCAGATCAGCATAGGAGTCAGTATTTCATCGACCCCCCATACACGAACTAATCAAAACTTTTCTCTTCGGTTACACTCCTCTACAGTTTACCACTTATCACTTTCTGATTCAGTTTCTATTGAAGAATTGTGAAATTTGGCTTGGTCTGAAAGAGTCACTATTCCCTCAACCTCCTATAGGTATATTACTGTCCCTATTTAGTTAATAGTCTCACTTGTCACTTTATTCCCTTTCCTCTTTACTTTAGCCCAAGGTAGTCAATATGTAATGGTCGCACTATAGACAGATTGTTTCATTTACATTTATTTCTGTTACGAGTCGTATTATATACTGTATTATACTTGTCCTCCTCCAATGTTATGGTTAATTACTAAGAGTTTGAAAGTGGTCAATATGAATTTGAGGCACTATACCTGTTGTTTCCCACAAGCT